>PVKN010010688.1:0-22382 GCA_004027915.1 Capromys pilorides
GAGGACCTAAGCCCCAGTGAGGACCCATGCTGTAGGGAGGACCCACGCAGCAGGGAGGACCCATGCCACAGGAAGGGACCCACGCTGCAGGGAGGACCCAAGCCACAGGAAGGAAGGCTGGCACTCGCCACTAGCGAAGGGTACCATGAACATCGAGATGTACAATTGTTCTGCCCTTAAGAGAGAAATCTCTGTCCCACCAAGAAGGCCAAGTGTCTCTGGCTCCAGGTCCTACTGGACTGGTGCGGGGAGTCCCGGCCTTTAACTCCACACCCGTACCAATAACTTCACATTCCCAGAGGCCAGCAGGGATGGGGTCTCACGGGAGCTTTGGCAGGAGGGTTCTGGGTTTCCTGTTTAATTTGCTGCACTTCTAGTCCTGCCCTTGTCTGGCAAGGGACCAGCTCTTCTGATGGATTTCTCTACACTACCCAGTTTGGGAGAACAGATGCTATGGGTTAGGCCAGAAGCCATAAATTTCTGGGAAATAACTCTTAGTGACTGAAGAAGCAAGCCATAAAACACTCTGAGGGCAGGGACAGGGGACAACAGCGGTAGTGGGCAATGCCAGGGATTATTTCTAAGTGCCAGCACAGACTCAATGGGTCACTCTCTTGGCCCACATGCTGCTCCAGAGCCCAAGCCAATGAACTCCCCATGGCTGAGAGGTGAAGGACGCTGGCACGAGGCAACTCAGCTATTACTGTGTACCTCATGTGGCAGGCGCTGCATACACTAAGGGTGGGAGATAACCACAGAGGAAACCACCATGGTTTCCTCATGGGGCTGGCATTCCAGTGATCTCCTAGATCTCACCTGTTGGGAGGAAACTCAAACTTATTCACCCACATGGAACCAAGGTTTTCTCTACTTCCCTCACTCAGCATCACAACCTCAAGAAGGAAGTCTCCAAATTTACAATATTTTATCTTCTTCATGTTTTCTTTTGTGGTCCTAGGGCTTGAACTGAGAGTACTGAGCTCCATAGAGCCCTATTCCCTTTTTACTTTTGAGATCGGGTTTTGCCAAGTTACTAAATTCTTTAAGCTGGACTCAATCTAACAATCCTCTTATCTCAACTTCCTCAACCACTGAGATTACAGGGCACTGGGGGTGGTGCCCACTAGCACGCCTGGCTTGAAGTTATACTTTCAATACATGGGGAAATGAGGGTGACTCAGTGTCACTGGCCAAGTGCAAGGGGCTCTCTGGCTGCTGCTCCTGCTGCTGCAGACCTCAGCTGCCTGTCACCACAGCCATCCCTAGACAGCTGTGTGGACAGTGGAAGACTGAGCAACCACTCCCTTTTGCCCCCCTCTTCCTCTTCCACTACATGATAGCATCAGGATTCCTCCAGGGTTTCTGGGACAACTAACCCGGACTCTCCCCATTAATCTAGTGCGGGGTACTATAACCAGCACAGCCAAGGGACATTCATAGATGTTAAAGAATGATACTACTCCTCTTTCTCCCCCGACTCCTTCCAATTCCAAATCCCCAAGTTCAACACTCCTGTCTGAGCCTGCACTTGGCCCCTTGGACCTGGACTCGTCCCTGAATTCCCCCTTCAAACTTCTGCATCTCACTTTTTCTGCAGGTAGCCCTGGCTGTGCTTCTGCCTGGGTCTTCAGCGCCCATGGGACCCATGCAGCCAGGCTTTTGCTACTGCTACCCTTCCACGCTGCTCCTCTGGCCCTGCACCCTGGGTTCCCGGAGGAGTGACTCACTTACCATATCCCAGGCCATCATCCAGACCTGTGTGACTCTGCAGAGCTGCCAGCTCAGCTCAAGGGCACAGTGACCCCTGCCTCGGTCCCCGGATGTATAGACCAGTGACGGCAAGGATGCGTAGGATGAGGACTCACCAAAGTTCTCCCCTCCCCAGATGTCCATGTCCACGTCGTATTTGCCCAGGTAATCGAACCAAGATTTGTCAATCACAAAGAGCCCTCCAGCGATGATTGGAGTCCTGTGCATTTGGAAAGAAAGGTGGGAGGAATCCGTTAGAGGGCGGGAGAAACCCTCACATTCAGCAGGCCTGGGAGCCCAGAATTCATCCCAGTCCCTGATACCCAGTTTTGGTTCCTCTTCAGAAGACTGACGTAATGTTCACTTACCTAAAACAAGGTTTTGCCCTCTGCTTGTAAACCTCCTAGTCTTGTAGACAGGCCAACTCACTATCAGCATCCTTCCTGTGACCCCCTGCCAACTTATTCCTCAGGCTCTGGCCAGGGGCTGTTCCAGGACTGGGAGCCATGAGAAGGCAGACAAGGGCTGGGGAAGCACCGTCAGCAACATACAGTTTAGTGAAACCAGGCCTACTCCCTTGCTTTCCAGCTTTGCCCTCGTTGTGGACTGAATTCTGTCTCCTTTCATGGTAATGTTTGTGTTCTTGTTCAAGGACTTCAGAAGATGACCTCATTCGGAGACAGGGTCTTATAGAGGTGACACAGTGAAAATGGGATCATTGGAGCAGGACCTCATTCAATAGGATTGAGGTCTTTCAATAAAGGGGAAGTTTAGTTGCAGATAGAAACACCCAGGCAAGGCAGCCATCTGTAAGCTGAGGAGAAAGTAGTGGATGCCCTCAGGAGGCACCATCCCTGCCAGAATCTCAGTCTTAGACCTCTGGCTTCCATCATGGGGGAACAGGCCTTCTGCTGCTAAGCTGCACAGGCTGAGGTGCTTGTTACCACAGCTGTTGAGAACTCCTACACTGGTCTTCATGTTCTTGGCAGTCCCCAGCTCTAACCTCCCCTGGTAACCTCTTGGTTACTAAGACAGATGCCAGAGAAACTGATTGGAAGGAAAATAAGGTAGACAAGAGTAGCAGAATCCAAGCAAAGAATCCCTTAAGTCTATGGACACGTGAGTAAAATCACCAGCTGAAGGAGGTTGTGAGCACTCGGGGACCCCGTACCCCATTTTGCAGAGCTTTGTCTCATCCATGTGTGCAGCTGAATGAAAGCCAGTCACAGGCTTGGATCTACCTTTCCTACAACAGCCTGCTGCTCCCTGGGCGCTGGTCTCGTCCTGGGAAACACTCCTCTTTGAGGAGCAGACATCGCATAAGAAATGAATCTGCCCCAAAATGCCTTTCAGAACAGGAACAGAGGGATCAAGGCAGACGTGTCCCCACCTTTGCCCTTGACTTTATCTACCCCTCTCAGATCTCTGGACAGGTGGTGCTTTCCTCAAGTCACACCTGCTTCCTGCACTGTCTCTGAGGAGCAGATCCACACTGTATGACGCTCAACCTAAGAAGAAATGTCTCCTTCCCTTTAGAAATAAAGACCACTGTCCAGGTGCCATCTAGCTCTAATCTCCCTCCCTCTTGGCATCAAAGGCTTGAAGAGGGATGAGGTGCCGACATGTGTATGAGGCAGAGTTTCAGCCTCCAGTCGAGTTCCATCTGGGCCATAGTCATAGCTCTTTCCATCCTCCTTAAGACAATTCAATAGCTATGAGCGAACATGTACGTGGCAGGTACCAGAGACACAAGCAAATGACCTTGAATGAGTCTGGGCAGCCATAAGCCACTAGATGGAGCCATCCCAATTCTGGGGCCTTCTCTGCAGCCTTCCACGCACTCGTGCCCTCTTGCCGCCCTACTCACAGCAGACTTACTTGAGCTGAAAGCCCTGAAAGTGTTTGGCCTTCAGTCTCAGGAAGGACGACAAGGTCATGCACTTGATTTTGAGCACAGCCTCCCTGAGGGAGATCACTCTGCCCCACCCTGCCATGTCCTCAAATAAGCCCTGCTGACAGGAAGACGCCTTTCCAGCATGAGCTATGGGTCCCAGTGGAGCCCAAAGGAGACATAGCGGTGAAGGCAGCCATGCACAGCATGAAGCTAGCCCTTCAGAACCCATATGCTGCCATATTCTCACACAAAATAAAGCAGATAGGCTGGATACACATAGTGGTGGCGATGCCCTGGTGTCAGCCTCCACCTATTGGCTTACAGTGCTCATCTTCTCAGCCTTCCTGGAATGAAGCCCAGTAGTGAAGACACGGGGGTCCTTGGACCTAAGTGGGCATCTTAACTCTCCAGGGTTGGCAGGACTTGCAAGCCCTGTGTGTGAGTGGACAGCGGAGGCCACCCTCCGCAGCACACACCTCCTCCAGGATCCCATTTGCCTACATAAAAACCACCATGAAAATGGAAATTTTGTAAAATAAGAGCAGAGGTAGAGTTGGCTGCTGTAGGGGTGACAAGATCTCTTTGTCTCTCTGCAATCCTTGGAACATCTAATGCAGATCTGTCCCTATCCCCTGGGACAGCAGGGAGAACCCTGGGGCATTACACTTGCCAAGCCCACCCGTGCCAACCCTTTCTACTCACCTGATGGGCTGCGTGGGGTCTAGGCGCTGAGCCTTCTGCTCTGGGGAGAGTTGCTCCCACCGGAAGTGGAGGCTCCAGTCAAACCCTATAAAACACAGCATCAACCCAGTCCATTTGGTCTCTCAAGGCACCTGCAAAGCTCCTTTTCCAGAGACCCATGAGCATGCTCAGTTCCCTGGAAAGACAGATTTCCTCAGGCTGGCCAACAGCAAGGCTGCCACAATTCCCTCCTTGCTTCCTTCTCTTGTTCTACCTACTCCTGCTTCTCCTAAGCATTTCTGCTGGGCAGAGGTGGGGAACTGAAGGCAGAGGATGAGAGCACAGGCATGTGGTCCCAGGGTGAGAAGATGGGCAGTTATGGAGTATGGTCCTCAGCACAGAGTCCTAAGAAAGTACAAGTAGGGGGCTTTCAAGAGCTCTCAAGATCACCTGAAAGTCTGTCTTGGAGTGAGGGCAGAGCTGGGCTCAGGCATAGAGATGGGAGGGTCTCTAGGAAAGGACAGTGCCAAGGGTGAGGTGCAGAACAAACCAGGTCCCCTGTATTCAGGGGAACCCTTACTCTGTCATCCTTGGGCCCTGGAGCGAGCCCCTTCTCAGAGCTGAGCTCTGGGAGCTGGTGTGTCTCCCCATGGCTCTGGTCCATCATTTCTCAGTACCAAGCTGGAGAGAATCCTGCCACAGGGTACAGGGCTGCTGTTGCAGACAAAACACTAAGAGGTTCCCATCACCTCCCCCAATTTAAAGAACTGACAAGGAGGAAAAGAAAATAGTGGGGATGAGGTACCAGCCCCACTCACCGCCTCTGAGCTCTGAGGCCGACTCGATGTAGGAGAAGGTGTCCAGGTTAATGATGTCGATCACAGGGCACACCACCCGTGTGTAGTCCTGCAGAACAAAGACCCTGTGCTTCACTTGTGGGGTCCAGCCTGGTGGGGAGTCCAGCAGCTCGGTAAGGTGGTGGGGCAAGAGATGAGTCTTAGGACCTTCACTGAGCGCTTGCTTGTCTGCATCACAATCTCATTATCCATGCCACAGGGCACTGGGCACATGGCCTTTCTGGTTCTGAGACTTCAATGCCAAGAATACACCCTTGACTGCTGGGGGTCTTGTCAGCCATAGTGGCCACACAGGGATGGATGGGATGGCTGGGGAGCACTGCACACAGAGAAAGGGGGATGGGAAAGGGGCTCCAGGTATCTTTCACCATTGCTGGTGGCCAAGGAGGCAGCCAGTACAGTCAGCCAGCCGTCTGCAAAAGCCAAGCGTCCATTGTGATAGCCTCATCCTATGCCTATAGTTTCTAGATAAGTTGACAAATCCTTGGAGCTCGATACTCACATACCTCCCCTTCTCCCCAACATCCCTCCTAGCTCCCGGCCTGAGATCCAACACGAATAGGCCACCTCTAAATGCATTCACTCAGCCCTTCAAAGGGAGTTTTCTTTTTCCTTCTCCCTTACATGCTAAATTCTTTATTTCTTTTCTTCCCCCATCACGTAATTCTCTCCCCCAGCTCCAAATTAAGCTTTATTCTGCCCAACACCCAGCTCAAGGTCTGCTGGTGCTAAGTTGACAGTGGCTCTTTGAATCCACCCTGCCTCTCCTCCATCAACTCCTGTGTAGAGGACAGCAATGGGTTTCTCAGTCTCTCTCCAGCCTACTTGTCGGCCTCCCCTTTCATTCTTTCTGTGGCTGCCAAAGCTGCCTTTCTGATATGCAATCCAGCTGTGCAGTGCATCTGCTAAGAACTTAAATCACCTCTAAGGCAAGTGACAAACCCCTTCGAGAGGCATCCAAGACCATCGCAACCAGGCTTGTGTTCTCATGAGTGAGAACCCGCAAGATTTGTCTGAGTGGAACAGAGGTCATACGAAGGGGAGCAGGAGGAGGACAGAGACACAATGCATAATGGGAACCAAGATGCAGTTAAAAAAGAAAAGTAAGGCCAGGCATGGGGGTGTCTATCTGTAGTTTCAGCTACTTGGGAGGCTAAGACAGGAGGACCACAAATTTAAGGCTAGCCCTGGCGATTTAGAAAGATCTTATACTCTGATTTCTTTTCAGATCATATAAATCTATTCTCTTTTAGTACGATCTTGTTTCAAAATAAAAAAAGAGACAGAAAAGAAAGAAGGAACAAATTCTAGTGTTTTATAGCCCAGCAAGGTAAATCTAGTTTATAATAATTTATTGCAAAATAGCTAGAAGAAGGGATTTTGAATGTTTCCAACACAAAGAAATGATACATGTTGGAGGTGACAGAAATACTAATGGCCCTTATTTGATCACTGTTCATTGTCTACAGGTGTCAACACATCACCCAGTACTCTGTGAATATGTACAATTATTCTATCAATTTAATTTTTAAAAACCAACTTGTATCTTTCTTTTCAGGGTACTCCTTCACAGCATCCCCCACGCTACCCACCCAGGGGCATCAAAGCCATACAGTAAGTACTTCAGAGTACATAAGCCAAGTCACCAATTCCTTGGGGCTTCAAAGATATTATGTTGTTGGTTTTTTTGTTTTGTTTTGTTTTGTTTTCAAAGTTCCCAGTGGGATGAACCTAGCCTGGCCAAGGGCAGAGGAAAGCAACTATGACCAAGGAGCCTCTCAGGTGGCTGGCAGGGAACAGAGCAGCCTGAGGAAGGCAGCAGAACTCAGGCAGCTCCACTGGATGGCTTTCCCACCATGGGCACCAACCGTCCTTTGGCCGACACAGGCCGGAGCCCCTGCTTCTCCTTGAAGCCATCTAATTTCCTGGCTCCATCTTTCCCCTAAATGAGGCTGTCTTTTCATTTTAAGCTCCAGATTCACTGAGTGCCTGATTCTAAGCCCACAGACTTTATTTGTCTCTGAGCCTCCTGCACGTGACTCGCTCTGACAGGGACCAGGTGCCTCCAAGTGCCAATCGGGCCGTGCAGAAAGCCGTGCTCATCGTCAAGGCCCTGCTGCTGCCTCTGGGGTGGCCCAGGTGCTTCCTTCATGTCAGCACTGCACCTGCCTGCTACCGCGGTCCCTGTGGGGCTCATCTAGGCACACTGTCAGCATGCCTCTGTGTCCCGACAAACACTGCGTCCACACACAAGCATATGCAAACATATCCCCAAAGGCGCTCTTGTTATGAATTCTGAAATGCTCTCAGGTTCAGCGACATCATCAGGAGCCTGCCTGTGCATGTTGGGGCCTCTGCAGCTGCACCAGGTCCTTCTCTGGAGCCTCAGACTTGCTCATTTAGGGGTCTAACAAGTTACCAGCCCCAAGCGTGGTCCTCAGGACTTTCAAACTATAATACTGTTTTATTATGATTTTTCAAAGTCTTTCTTCAATATTTGAAAAAGTTAAAATGCAAGACAAAGCTCTAGCTGCTTCCTTGGGGCACGGGCTTCCTAGAAACTCTTTCCTGGACTCACCTCCAGGGCTGCACCAGTCTCCGGGGCTCTCCCATGCCAATCTCTTCTATCCTGGGACTGTGTCGCAGCCCAGCCATAGTGAGGGCTCTTTGGAGTCACATGCTATGTGAAGTCTTGACCTTTAAAAGGAACTACAGGAAAACTCCCAAGGCCAGGACAGAGCTCTCTGCATGCCTGCATGAGTGGGGCTGTTCCACTGCTGTGTCTCTCAGTCCCAGCCCACAGGATGTGGTGAGTGCCAGCTGCACACAGCTGGGTCCTTACACTAGGCAGGGGGCTTTCCCAGAGGCTCAGAGGTGAGGGCTCCCATACACAGACCCCTCAGAGGCCTGGCCTACACACCCTGGGTGCAATACCATGAGAACCAGATCTTCTGCTAGATAGGCAATTGCTGGGATCCCCGATGATAGATCCTGGGTTCCATCACCTTCTCTCCACTTCGATGCAATTCTAAGGTCCTCTCCCTCCCTTGCTAGGGGCAATCACTGAGGCTGAATGGGTCACACAGAGGCATCAATCACCTCAGCTGCTGCGACTCTCCTTTCTTCAGTGATTCACATAATTCAACCCCATGGAGAGGCATGCAGTTGCCAACACCTCAACATCTACTGTGGATTAGAGACTGGTGGGTGCAGCAAGGAGACACCGCAGTGTAGGGAAGGTGGACAGAGAGTAAATGACCCCAATTTGGGGTACAGACAGCCTAGTGCTTCTTAGCTGGCTTGGGGGGAGGAGAGGAGGAAGAGGCAGGGGCCTTTCAAGGGGTGAGGGTGTGGGGCGGGGACAAGTTGACAGAACACCTGGGCTCCTATTCTGGCTCTGCTGCCAGAATGTACATGACCTGCGCACACGTGCTAGCACGCCCTGTGGGACTCCCATCTCAACTATAAAGGGAAGACAAATTATTATTTTCAAAACGATCCTGCCTTTCAGTCAGGGTTCATGTGAGGAGCAAGTTAGGAGAATGCGGAAGAAGGCACTGAAGACTGTGGAAGCTGTTATGGATAGAAATTTACTGAACCCTAGAGACAGGGATTTCTTCAGATCTTCCTGCTAAAGCAGGATGAAGAAGGGGGAGAGGAGAAAGCTGCGCTACAGAAACTAAAGAAGGAAAAAGTAAACCTAACTTGGTGCTGGTTTCAAAGTATTTTGAGGTAACTGAAGGGAAATTAGGGACGCTTCCAATGTAGAAAACACCAGCAGAGGAGGGTTCAGGACATCCCAAGCCCAGCCTCCTTCTTATCTCTTTCTATTTTTGAAAATCCCCAACTCCAATTACAGCTTAAAATTTCCACATCCCCTTGCAAGATCAAATCACATATTGTGCTGAGTGAAGCAAGACACACAGACCCACACCCATACTCCCTGCCCCCTAAGGAGTTCTCTCAGGGGGCTGTTCCAGACGATTGGGAGGCAGGGGCTCAGGAAAACCTCTGCACCTCTTGGAGGCCACTGTGAAGGGCACAGCCTGACCCAGTTCTGGGTTTTGTCTGATTAAGCTCTCCGCTATGAAAGCTTTCATTCAGACAGAAGTGGAAAGCCGGGAGCTTAACGTGTGAGGCTGAGCTCAGTCTTGGGGCTGAGTGACTCCCAAGGGAGAGGAGGAGAAAGGAAGAACAGAAGAAGGAGTGCTTGGTAGTGGAAGGGTAGTGCTCAGTTTCAAGGAGGAGGAGGAGGAGGAGGAGGAGGCTTTGCCCAACCAGCAGGTAAGCAGGTAAGGCTGACTTCGCAGGCAGAACCAGCCCATTTTGGTGGAAGGGCTTCTGAAACAGACCCAGAGGCATTGGCATCCAACGGACTCCATGGGCTCATTAAGGTTGCACCACGAAGGTGGAACTCGCTTGACACAGCCTGCTAGGGTAGTCAGCCTGGCTTGGGGGTGTTCCTGTGGGTAACACACGGAACTCCGTGTAACCCAGTAATTCTACGACTTTGTCTACATATCCCAAAGAACTAGAAGTAGGCACTCCAAACAAAAGCAACTCAAATGTCCATGAAAGGATGCACATGCCAAAGGTAGCCTGTGTGTAGCAGGGAACATTATTAGGCCATGAGATAGAATACTATTGCATGCCATGGTACAGACGAAGCTCCAATACACCCATTTTAAATGGAAGAAGCCAGCGTCAAAAGGTCAATGTTGGATGATTCCCTTTATATGAAATGTATAGAATAGGCAAAGCCACAGAGACAGAAAGTGTCTGAGTGTTTGTCAGAGGTAAGGACCAGAGGGGAAGCAAGAATGACTGCTAATGGGTGTGAGGTTTCCTTTCGACGTGATGGAAATGTTTTACAATTAGATCTTTGTGTAAGACACATAATCCAGTGAACATACTGAAATTGCTGAATCGAGCACACTGCAGAATTGTTCAAATGGTACACTTGCCTCTGTATTTTGCAGCACATATGGAAGTGTGGCTATGTAGGCTGGGTACACGGCATTAAGGCTGACCCCCGGAGGGCCTGGACATGGCACTGATAGGAGGGCTCCTGGGCTCAGGTCTCAGCCCCGATCACACCTGGGACAGCAGCTTTAGCCTCTCTGCCGGAGCCCAGAGCATGGCCTTCAGCTCCAGGTGACAGCCAGCATGCTGGTGGGCAGGCAGAGCCAGGAAAGGATAGCAGTGTGGTCATTGCCATGGACCTTGGAGCCCAGCCCTTTATTTCTTTCTTGGAGATGAACCTTCTGGCTGCTCAGCATGCACTACAGACACCTGCCATTCTGGGTAAGGGGCGAATTACCTTAGAGACACCACCTAGAAAATGCCTATGTATAAGAGGATAAAGCAGGAAACAAAATTGTGGGTTACGGTCTAATTACAGCTATGTGAAAGATGTTCTCTGCCAAGAGAAAAGGACCCTAATTGGAAATAGATGTTAACAGTGAGAACGGCGGCTGGTTCCTTTTTGTTATCCTACATAGTAGTATCTCAGTCCGCAAACAGTTTGTTTCATAATTTTGGAAAAAATGGTCATATTTGCATTTGGGCAGGAAAGATGGCCACTGCCATGCTTGCATCCAATGTAGAATTTGCAAACAAAATCAAAATTTTGCCAAACATTTTTGTTTGTACACCAAATTGTTCTCAAACAAAAGCACTCATGAACTAAGGGGCCGCTGTATTTTCCAAAACATCTACACTGGCTGTAGGTTTAGTAATGGAAAGTGAGAGGTGCCAGGCTTCTCTTCCTTAACCTCATAAAAAGCTTTCTATTATACTCTATTCTTGGGCTTCATGTCTGCTTCTTTTTCATCGGATCTCAGGCTAAGTAAGTCAGCAGCACCTCCTCTCTTTTGTATAAAATTTCCTTAAGCAGAGTCGATGGTTCCAGCCCTGCACAGCAAAGTACCCAGGACTCTCCAGCCTTCCTTGTGTGCAGCCGCCTTGCCTTCAGTTGTTTGTATGCTCCAGTTTCTGATTAGCTCCAGGTACAAGTGGTGGCAGGAGGACTTCGCTGGCCCTGTCCAGGGACATAAAGATTCGTGCTGCAGAGCGGGCCCTCCCTTCACTCTCTGAGGGGTAGCAAACGTCTCCACAGTCTTCCTCCCAAAGAACTACGTTGCTTCTGGAGTTTGCACGTTTCTTCTCTGCGCTCACCTCCTTCCCTGGAGGTCACCTGTAAATCAGCGCAGGCAAGGGCACCAGAACTGCAGGGGACTCTCTAAGCAGGCATGAGTTCCTTTTGCATAACCTGTTCCAACGTTCAGGATTCTGCTCCAATAGCTGCTCAAGAAATATCTAATTAGATTAGAGGTGGGAAATAAGCATGCTCTCCTCCTAATTTCAGTTGGCCTGGTTTCTTTTATTCTTTCTTTCTTTCTTTCTTTCTTTCTTTCTTTCTTTCTTTCTTTCTAATTGTATTACTTTTAATAAGAAATAATAATGAGACAGTTTCAAAATATGTTAGTAGGACAGCCACAATAATTAAAACAATGCATATTGTTGTCTTCATAGTAGTTGTTCAGAGTACAAAACATAGACATGATAACTTTTCTGAACACTATGGGGCCGGAGAGATAGCTCAGTGGAACAAGTGCTTGCCTGGCAAGCACAAGGTCCTGAGTTCAATCCCCAGGGCCACCAAAAAAAAAAAAAAAAAAAAAAACACTATTAGCACAAATATTTCTTCTGATTGAGCTAAAATAAAGTAGTTGTATGCATAGTCCAATATTCCATCATAGTAATGGGTTATCAGCAGAACTGGCAATATCGGAAGCTGTTGACTTGAGCCTTTTGCAGCTCTGTGTACTTATCTGGCTTTACTTTTTATGTCTTGTGGTTAACTTTTCTGCTGGACGTTTAAGGTCAAGTTAAAGCAAGGCCTATATAACAAAACATGTAACTTTTGTACCTGACAAGGTCATTAAATCCCCAGGATTTACCTTGAAACCATGTATAGCATTTTGTAGAACTTTTGTCAGTGTCAGCCCTGGTTTCTTATTACCATTTCCAAACACTGAGCACCATCCTGTAGCAGTTGGAAAGGCCACGGAAGGGCTTGGCACCCCGCGGGGTTAGTCATCTGTTAGGGGAAAGGAGACCTAAGAGGAAGCAGGCACTTGTGCGCATGCGGGGTGAGTACTGACTCTAGTGACCCTGGCCAGTGCTGCAGTCAGGAAAGGTTTTCTTTAAAAAAAAAAAAAAAAAAAACTTTAAAATCTTTTATTTATGTATGTACTCAGTACAGGGTCTCACTATATAGCTCAGACTGGTAGGACTGGGATTATAGGCATGCACCACCATGCTCGATTTCAGTGGCTAACACGGCATGGGGCCTGCACAGCGTGAGGTACTGGGGATTGAACCTGGATCCTGGAGCTTGCCAGGCAGTCACATAGACTGCCAATCTATCTCCCCAGCCCAGGAAAGGCTTTCTGCAGGAGGGGTGGGATGTGGGTAAAGCCCTGAGGAGTAAGAAGGTTCATGGTGAGCGGGGAAGGGGCCCCAGGGTGGCTGGGACCATGGGAATGAACGCCAGGGGCACCCTGAGAACAAGCCGTGTTGGAGCAGCAGGCTGTACACATGCACGCAGAGGGAGGGGCTGCACTCGGCAGTGCGGTGGGTCACGACTTAGAATCTCCCAACCCAGACTTCTTCACCTGTGTCCTGTCAGAGGAAGACATTTTTTTCTATTTTCCTAAACATCATAAAAGCAATGCCCCTTCAAACCTGAAGAAAGTGGTCACTGATGGCATTTACCATTTAGGATGATGCATGGAGCATGATAAACCTGCCAAGACTGGCTGCCTGAACTGAATGACATTGGGAGGATGTTCAACCTCTCTCCTGAACATGGTTCTTTTACACACACACACACACACACACACACACACACACACATACACACATGGCACTGCCATTATGTACACAGGAGTCAAGCAAGGAGAGCAAGAAGCAGCCACGCTAGCATGCTGGTGATGCCCCAGGAGCTGGCACTGGAGCTACCAGCTAAGGCATGTCACTATTTATTTATTTATTTATTTAGGCACTGAAAATGGAACTCAGGACCTTATCATGCAGGCACTATACCACTGAGCTACATCCCCAGCCCAGCGTCATCAACTGACATAATAATCCTGAAGCTGTTTCCTCATCGACGAAATGGTTATGTTACACGTACCTCATCCCTACTTCCATGGGTTGATGGTGCAGTCATAGTTCAGGGAATAGGATCACCAGCACAAACACCAGGGCCTGTACCAGTGGCACCAAGCCAAAACCTCCTTATTTACTGCCAAGTGTCAAGACTACAGGGAAAGCTCAGTGTAGGCTTTACTTTAGAAAAAAACAAAAAACAAACAAACAAAACAAAACCCAGCTGGTCCATTAACCTTTTTTATCTTAAAGGATAAATCACACATGTGTCAGAGGTCTGCCAGCACTGTCTATAGTACTGTGTGTGTTCTGTGGATTGGCAGGGTGGTGAGTGGACTTTATAGAACATAAAGTGATGAGGGGGGAAATGGCATCTTTTCACTTCCCAGAGAAGTGGCTGAGACACGCAGAATTCCAGAGCAACTGAAGGGCAAGCAAGGTGAGGACTCATAGATCCCTCAGCATCAAGAATCCTGCGAGGTACAGGACTTTAAGGGGGACACATGGGTGTTAGGAAGATGGGAGGCTCAGGAGTTGGGTGTGAGGCCTGGTTAATTCTGCTGCCTATTCCTTAGCGAAGGCACTGGTGAAGGCTTCCTTTCTGGAGCCCACTGCTGTTCCTGCCCAGGACACTAGAGGTGTCACGCACTGCTGCTGGGGCCCACACTGCAGGCCTGCTGGGCTGACATTATGCTCAAGCCCTCCAGTCCAGGCTGCACCGCTGACAGCTGTGTGACCCGGGGCAAGTGGGTCATTTGGGAGGTGCGCACAGGAACATGCCCTGCACAGCCTCCGCAGGACTGCGGGGGAGAACCGCAGCTCTGCTCCTCCACAGCGGCACTCACCTCTCTGACCCTGTGCAGCAGGGGCTGCAGCCAGTCCCTGTTCACCTCGCAGTGGCTATCCAGGAATGTCAGAGTGGTACCCTGGGCAATGTCAGCACCCCGCATCCGGGACCGGACCAGACCTGCACCAAAGACAATCAGCTGGATGCCAGCGTCCCTCTGTCACATGATAAGATCACAGAGGGTCCACTCATCACTCCCCTTGTACACCTAAAGGCACGCCCACCACCTCCCAGCCCCCGTGCCCAGGCTCACACCTGCGCCCTCGGGCAGCACAGACCTACCTTGCCGTTTGGTGTTGCGCAGGCACTTCACTTTGGGCAGCTTGACGAGCTGCTTGCAGTCATCCGCTGCAAAGACAAAGGTCACCCCGATGAGAGCCCAGGGGGCCACTGCATGAAGGTGGACCTGCAGGCTTGGGAGAGTGGCCCTGCGTGCTGTCTCTGCCTGACTGCACAGCCACAGTCTGGCCCTGACTCCAGGAGCACCTGGGCTATGCAAGCGGCTGCCAGTCACTGCTGTTCATAGCACAAGGGGCCCATTCAGGACAAAGGGAGCCCAGCAGGGACCCTTGGAAGTGGGAGGGTCCCCAGGACTGCCTGTCACTAAAGTTTTCAACTCACTTGAAAACTTTACAAGTCTGAAATCTTGGCCCATTCCCCAAGACATTTCTTCTTTGACCATTAAATGAGATCAGAGCCTGTTTACTTCATGGGTCTGGACAAAACTGGGAAGAGGCCAGGAATGGAATACAAGGATGTGGGACTCTGCCTGCAGCTCACAGAGGCTGTCTTTGTGACCGACAGGCCAGCATCTCCTGTTTGAAGAGCTGATAAGGGGAGGATGGTCTTCAGCCCATGACCCATGACCCACTGTGCAATGATGAGAGAGACATCTTCCTAGGCAGCTGCCCATCGGGTGACCCTGCCCCAGCACCTCCTCAGCTCCCCAGTCTGCTGGCTCTGAACTCCACACCTTGGCCCCACCATTTGCACTTCATTTGTTTATTGACCACGACCTCTTTGCTTTCTCTGCGTTCCCAACAGCAACAGAAGAGCCTTTTCGAGCTTCCTCTGGGTGAGGTCCTATCTCTCTACTCTGAATGTGTTAACATAGCAAATCCCAATATAAACCACATACATCATTATAACCACCTCCATATTATAGACAAGAAAACTGATACAGCGGAGGCTAGTTATTTGCTCAAGGCACCTGGCCAATGAGTAAGTTGTAGGTGTAGGATCTGAGCCCAGGCTCTGACCGCTGGGCTCTATTCTACTTGTAAGAACCCTACAGCATTTCCCTCTCCTGCTTCGGTCTCCCCTCTTCCACACCATCCCTCACTGGGAAAGGAAAAGCAGCTCACTGAGCTCCAGAACGGGGTGTCCAGGCCTGATTTCCCTGGGCCTCGTGCACAGCCCGCTTCTGTACCACTCTCTGCGGTCCCATGTCACATGGGTGGGCTTCCAGTGCTGGCACAGTAGCTCCTAGCATCTGGGCTGGTGGGAGTGGCTCTGCAGCTGTCCCCAGTGGCCAACCCACCTTCCCCGATGGCTTCCTGGCAAGCAGATGTGGTTCTGCCTGGACGTGGCTGGCTGCACTGAGCTGCACTCAGGCTGCTGGGACAACGGCTCACAGAGGAGGCGTCTGCACCACCAATCCTCACAATGCTTCTGTAATTACTGTACCTTTCAAACTCAACACACAGATGACCCAACACCATAGAAGATTTTAAAGGAGGAAAGTGGGTCTGGGGTACACATGTGGGAGGAAGCAAGCTGCTTTGCCAGGATGGCTGGGGGTAGGAGGTAGGCAACCGAGATCTGTGGGAGATGTCTCCTAGGGTGTCGGGTGACAGAAAGGCAGCCGCTCACTGCGTCATGGGAAAGACACAGAGGATCCTGAAGACAGGGCCCAGCCACCCCTCCCTGGGAATGCAATGGAGAGGCCTATTAGCCTCAGCTCACATCTGCAGACTAATGCAGCATTGGGGTCAGGAGTCTGTAGCAGTGGCTATGGCTTTTGGGCTTCAGGTCCTAGAGATGCAGGTCTGGTGTCCCTTCTCTTCTCTGGTTGCCTGCAATGGCCCTGTGCTGCCCAATAGGACCAGTTCGAACGTCACCTCCTCTCCAATAGTTTTCTAATCCACATCATGAGAATGAATTGCTTCCTCGCTGGGATCCCTCAGCAGTTTGTATCTGAAGCCTTCTTGGGCTTTTATCACTTCCTGATTCCTGCAGTTGGCTCTGTGCCTCACCTGTCCCTTATAGATGGTGACATTCCCCAGCAGGAGCCTGACCAAGCTCTCTCTGTATCACCAAGATAGAGCACAATGCCTTGGCCTGGAAACACTCTCTTGAGGGATGTTTGGGGCACAGTGTCCAGGAACATGGGTTCAGGTACATGCACACATGCAGGCTGCACACGCAGTGTGCCCACCCGAACATGAACACATGTGCCCACACCACACATTCATGTGTATGCGCATCCCCACAAGCCAACCCAATGAAGAATTAAATCCATGAAATTGCTTCTTAAGTGGAAGCTTTATCTCCTTGAGCCCAGGCAGGGATGCTCAGTCTTCCACGCCTATTACCACATTACCAACCTCCACTCTCCTCCAGCCTCAGAAAATCAGTCGGCTTCACTCTGCCTGTTACCCAGGGCTGGCACCAGGCACTCGCGCTTACGTTGCCAATGAGTGGTGTTACTTACGGTCATTGCTGAAATCATCCACTAATATGATTTCCTGGATCAAATGCATAGGGGTTCGGTTTAACACGCTGTGAAAGGGAAAGAAGAAAAATCATTAGGACTTCCAGTGACAAAATATATGTATTAACCTGAGCTTTAAACAGACATCATTGTATGGTGGAGTAAAGGCTCAGAGCCACCCAAGAACCTGTCGCGTCGTCATGCTCCCCACAGAGCTGGCAGGGATGTAATTGGGCCTCGTCTAGCTTTGTGAATGCTAAGATCACCTGGTGAGCCACTGGAACAGCAATCCAGGCATCGTCTCCAGCAGTGGTTTCTCTCCTGAAGCCCCACATCAAACCAGTGAGTGTGCCCGGCTGGTTTTGGTTGAAAACATGCGTTGCTCTTGTCCCTTTCACCTCCCTGACTGCTGCCCCACGCACCCTCCTCTTTCTGGTTTATTGTGGTAGCAGCCTTGACCTGCTCCCCCCTCTCCCAGCAGCAGGCCTCCTCGTGGACCTAGACCGAGCCTCCAGATGCTCACTGGTGCAGATAAATCTAATGAACCTGTAGTGGCTCCCTGCCCCACGCGCCCAGCCCTCAGCACGCCCCGCCTAGCATCCTGCCCTAGCTCGAGGTGGCCCACATTTCCACATATGGCATACCCAAGGCTTGTTTTCAATTCGTAAGTGGCAGCCTCTTCTCTGGTTGCCTGCAATGGCCCTGTGCCACTCAACAGTACCAGTTCGAACGTCACCTCCTCTCCAATAGTTTTCTAATCCACATCATGAGAATGAATTGCTTCCTCGCTGGGATCCCTCAGCAGTTTGCATCTGAAGCCTCCTCGGGCTTTTATCACTTCCTGATTCTGGCAGTTGGCTCTGTGCCTCTCCTGTCCCTTATAGATGGTGATATTCCCCAGCAGGAGCCTGACCAAGCTCTCTCTGTATCACTGAGATAGAGCACAACGTCTTGGCCTGGCGCCACTCCCTTGAGGGATATTTGGTTCACGCCTACTATGTGCTTGGCCCTGGGCACAAATGATGAGCACAGGACTGAGCTCTGCTCTCCAAAAGCTGGTGGTCCAGCACCTACTCGCCACTGGCTGTGTACACCTGGGCAAGTCACTTCGGTGTCCTGTGCAGCAAAGCCTCCAGCCTATCAAAAGGGAGTAATTATAAGAGTATCCACTTCACAGAGCTGTGGAGAGTTAATGGAGAAGATCCGCATAGGGCAGTTAGCGTAACACGTGGCACTAAGTGATGATAAATGGCAGCAATTATTAGTATTTTGTGCATCATTAATGATTTTTTTTAAACTGAACTGACTTTAGTGATGCCCTCCTGCACTGAGAATCTCTACTCCAGGGGCAAAGCTGGGTTTCTGTATTCACTCTGGGGCTCAAGCTGACTGCGATAGCCACATCTCAGTTCTCACGCCCCCAAAATTCATGAGTTCTCAAAACCATTCCTGGATAGTGCCAGCCCTCACAGGAGACCCAGGAGCCCAGCCCTTCTGGAAAGGGGCTCAGAATGGGTGCTGGAAGGCGCCTGAGCATCCCGCCGAGGCCCACTCAGCCAGTTTTGAGTGCAGCCCCCTTTCTCTGCAGGCTGGAGACTCTCCTGGAGGGGACCTTTGCCTGGAGCTACCTTTATTTACTAAGCCTTAATTCTCACCATGGCAACTAGCGTAAGGTGAGGAACCCAACTCAAAGCTCCAAACCTGCTGTCAGTGTCTACAGGGAGGAGGGGGACACAGATGGCGAGGAGGCTGCCACATGCACCAGGGAGTAGTGGGAGATCCTTAGCACGATTGTCCCAAAGAAAACACAACAAACTCAACCACCAACCCTCTCATCAGGATGGGAGGGGAGAGGGAGGCAGACAGAGGAAAAAACCTGCTTGAAGAATAACCTCTAATGAGGTTTGATTACGGCTGTAGTTTCTGCATTCGATTTCCCCCGAATCCCTGCCGGCTCTTTGAAATTCAAGAGTTCTCGCCTGTGAACATCAAAAGGTAAATCTCGTGCAGCTCTGTGCTGGTTTAACTGAGAGATGATTAGTGAATAAAAAATGTCCGTGGTTTAAAACAGAAAGAAAAAAAAGGGTCGTCAGCATAAGTGCTAATTAGACCATTTCCTGGTAACACCTGGCTTGTTTTTGCTCCTCTAATCAGAGCAATTGAAATGATGGTGGGGTCTCCCTAGCAGAGGCTGTGGGCTAGGAGGGCCTGACACTGGTGTCTGTGCTGGGCTTCTGGGGTGGCTGTGGAAGAAAAAGGGCACTTCTGGCCCCGGAAACCTAGCTTGACTGGCCTGGATGATCTTCCAAGGCTCAGTCAATCTACTCCAGAGGCAAAGCTGGGTTGTTGCTGTATTAACTCTGGGCGCAAGCCTGCCTATGATGGAAACACCTTAGTTCTGCACATCCCTGAAACTCATGGCCCCTTGCATAAACATTCCTGGACACCCCCTTCTGCACTGTCACCTTGTTCTCATTACCCAACCCTGGTTACTGTGGAGCGGGGGGCATCTCCCTCCCTCGCCCCCCAGTCCCTCAAGCCCCTTCCCTCCAGGGCTTGTCTAGCCCTGGCTTTTCTCTGCCCCACCCAGCCTGGGCTGCCCCATTCCCATCCTCCAGTGCTCAGCATGACAGTGGGTGCTCGCTTTATTGGCAAAGCCACACTCCTGGGTTTGTTCCAGAACTTAGTCTCCTATCAGCAGCTGCACAGGTAGTGTTTATGCAGGCAGCATCTACACCTTCTGCTTTCTGCCTGCTACACCCTAACTGCGAGGGTCCCCCAGGAGCCTCCTGGAGATGGCAGAGAACCACAGTGTGGACTCCCCAGCCAGGGCGGCACCACCACCTACCAGCAGTGCTGGCTAGATCTAGGTGCTCATTCGCTCCCAGCCTCCCTTTCTTTCTGTAATTACCTTTCCCTTGTAAAAGCAGCCGATATTAATACTTGACCTACTTCACAGGCTTTTGTGCGTATGAAATGAGGAGATGTATTTGAAATTGCTTCGTGAACTCCACTATTCTCTATGCAGGCAGGTTTTATCAAATGCTCCATAAATACCAGTTGAATGAAGACCTGAGGCCACTGACAGTTGGATTCTGGAGTGAGACAGGTTGGGGTTCAGGTGCTGTGTCTGGGCAGCTCCACTCACCAGCAGGGGTCCTGTGGTCTGGACTGAACCTTGAGGCACTATCATTTCCTCTGCTGTACAAAAGAGGATTAACCCAGCGCCTGGCGCCGGGCAGCTCTTCTCAGACCATGGGCACTGAAGCTACCCCCAGCCACAGGTGTGATGCACGGCTGAGATTCCAAAGCCAGCAGCATCACTGTCCTCCGGGGCCCTGTCACAGATGCGAGTGCTTGGGCCCTGCTGTGGACACACTGACTCAGATGCTTTGAAACCGTGTACTAATAAGACTTCCAGGAGATTCTGACATGGGCTTTTGTCAGAGAGCTGCCACTTTAGAACACTGTCATCTTCCCGGGCGGTGGCTCAGCAGCACACCTGCTGCCACCTGTGCCAGGCACTGCTCCCAGTCCTTCATCCATCTGCACTCACTGTCAGTCTTGCCCCAGTCGTGCCAGTGAGCCAGGGCAAGAAGTCCCTGTTCTGCACAAAAGGAAACTGAGGCAGAGAGACTGAGCAGCTTGCACAGGGTCACACAACTGTCCAGATTCTTAACCATCTTCATTAGAGAAAGGGTCCCTCTAGATCTGAGATATAAGAAAACAACAACAATAACAACAACCCACAACAGAGAGAAGGGTCAGGATGTCAGGGACTGACTGCACGTACTCCTGAGGCCCCATGGGAGGTGCAGGGCTGAACTATTCCTCAAAAGAGAGGGGCCAGCCCTGGGTTTCCCATAAACACAAGGATTCCCAGTGACACAATTTAAGAAGATCCATTCTTCAGGGCCTACTCTCCCCTTGGGGGAGTCCTTAATTAATCAAATCAAGACTCTGTCCCACCCACCCATTCACCCCATCCAGCCCCTGCCTCTGTTTGAAGCCCTATTCCCAGCCCTCAGAGCCCCAGCTAGCTAAGTGCTTAGGGCCTCAGAGGCCTGGACAGGGGTGGTCAGAGGGTGAGCAGGCATGGCGTGGAGGGGAGGGGACAGGAAGCACACACCCAAGTCCTCCCTACTTTTTCCAACATCTTGTGAGAACTTTTCTTAGGACAGCCTGGTGACACACGGATCCACAGTTCTCCAAGTTAAGGTGGGATGGATGACAAGATCTAATCAGGAATCACTCTTCATTACATGCCCTCCACAGCCACTGAATTATTTGTATAACCAGGGAGGCACAGAATCTTCACAGAAGTTTTTAGAAGTAGACTTCCTTACACCCACTTCTAAATTTCTTTTCCACCCAACCTGCTGAAGGTACAAGCACCTGATGTTTATCTATGGATCTCAGGCCCCCGAGTTGTTACTGGTCATCACTCCTGGATTAGGCTTGGGGGTTGTTTACATCTGAAGTGCAGGGTAGGCAAATACAAAAGAAATACAAATACAAAAGATTTGGTCATCTGGAACTTCAAGGAGGCTTTCAAAATGCTGTTGGAACCTAAAATTTGTCCCTGAGTGCAGGATGCAAGGTGCTGGGGGCAGCACTCCACCAAACCAGTGGACAGAGGAGCTGAGGCTGTCCCATTCCAGCCCAGGTGAAGTCAGAAGCCCAAGGAAGCCCCTCTGCTCCCTGGGCCTGAGGCCCCGGCCTCTGCTTGACACCCGGCCACTGCCCCATCCCAGGCTCAGCATGAAGCTCCAGTGGAAGGGAAAGGCAGGGTTTGTTCTGTAGACCATACAGTTCACAGTGCACTAATGTATTAAAACTATTATTTTTAACATCATCGCTATTGTTACAAAAAATGCAAGAGTAATAGGAAGAGAAAGAGGACGGTCTCAGAGTTGAAGACATCTGAACAGCAGCTAAAGTGTCCTTGGGACATAAAACAGAGTATTAGGGGCCTGAGTACCCCCTCTGTGTTACAGCATACCCAAACTGCCTCGGACATTTCTGTGAGGAGAGTTTATGGTGGGAAAAGTTACGCATTGGTTAATAACCTTCCGAGGTCACACAGGTAGGGGTGGCAGGTTGGACGAGACTTGGATCTTCTGAGTCCAAGTGCAGCTCCCCGCTTAGCACCCGTGGCCTCTTTTGGGTGCTCACTAGCTGTGCAGCTACAGAGAGATCAGAGACACCAATTAAGCATTGACTCCACACCAGGCACAGTGCTCAGTGCTCCAGCTGATGAAGCCATGGCAGTTCTCTGCACTAAGGAAGATCAGTGTTCCCAGTTCCTTGATCAGCAAACAGAGCCACAGAGAGACAGACTAGGAGATGAATGAAAGAGCAGCCAGAAGATCACACTGTGAAAAACACATTGCGTGCTAGAGCTGAGATGTGCAGAGAAAGGCCAGGAGGAAGCCCTGGCTGGGTCTGGGTGTGTGTGTGTGTGTG
>PVKN010010689.1:0-11640 GCA_004027915.1 Capromys pilorides
TCTAACATTTTCTCAGGTGAAAAGGTAATTTCAGAGGTACCAGTGCCAGTATGTATTCCAGTATGTTCTTTAACTGACAAGCAGAGAGCGGATGTCCAGTGGAAGCGACTCTTTATAAACAGCATCTACCCTGCAACAACATTCCCGGGTGAAAATAAAGAGTATCCTCTGGATTTGTGCTCTACTGTTTAAGAATTTAGTGGTGTGGAGAGTTATGTGCCAAATAGGTTTAGGGAATGGAAAGGTGGAACCAGTTTCTACTTATTTTCTGTACCCCGCTCTTAGCTTGGTTCTTTCCCATATCACATACGCATATCAACTCTAACAGGACGGTTCCTCATCTCTCTCTTCTCTGTTCACTGCACGGCATCTCTAATTCTGCTGGGTTTTGGGCTTGCCATTACAGACTTGCTGGGGTCCTCATACACTTAACATTTTGAATCTGTGGGTGCTTCAGGCATGTTTCTCTCCAGCTCACACCCTCAGCAGCCTTTATCCATTCTGGTCAAGTCCCACAGGACCGTGCATTCCCCTCTTGGCTGGGGCTACTCTGCCAAGGTCTTAGATCTGATCCCAGTATATTCATGCCCAAACTTTGCATCATCAGCTATTCCTGCTCCATCTTCTCTGCACTGCTCCACTGATGCCCTTTGAGAACTGTAAAGATGCTCAGTATCTCCCCCAATCTAAACCACCTTTTCCTGTCCTTGCATCCCTTTCTCCTTCACCATTCCCTCAGGACCCCTCTTCTGCACTTCTTCCTAATCTGCAGTGCTTGGTATCTAGAAGCAGCACTTGCTAAAAATCCTCCACTGTGGTGTCTAAGAACGACTCTTTTCAAAATCAGTGTGTGATATAACTATTTTTTGCATAGTGAGGAGCAAACATGCCTCTGAGTTGTGGCCCCAGTCTACAACTTAGCCCTGTTGCTGGAATTCACTATTACATTTGATATTCTTATTATTTCAATATTGCCTGCTTCCTGCATCATAGACTTTGTTTTGCCAAATTCTCTTGGTTAATAATAACTGATATTTATTAGCTACCTTTGGTGTGAGCTAATTGCTCAATGCATAGTCCTGCAAAACTTTGGAAAGGTAGAGACTACACATCAGAAGAACCCAAGACTCAGAAAGGCAGCCACTGGGTTGGGGAGCTTGACGCCAGACGAGGCACCCTGGTCCGATCCCTCTGTTTCCCAGACACCATCCGCCCTCGCTTCTTGGCTCAGAGGCCCTTCGCTGTGTCTCTCCCATGTGTCTGCTCTGACTTAGCTGTGTGTGCCTTCACACAGTCAGCAGTGCCCCCATGGGGACAGGGTCGCATCCTAGTCATGGACTGGTTCAGGACTGGCACGTACTCTTGGAAATGCTCCTGGGCATCTAAAAATATCTTGGTGTTTCACATTTCCCAGCTGTGACAGAGCCGTGCCTGGGCACATATTGCTCACTCTGTTGTTTGAGTGGAAAAAAACGTTTCTTATCAAACATGCAGGATCTGCACTTGCAGGCACCTTTCCAGGACCCTGTCCAGGCCTACATGCTTCGGCATGGCTCTCCCACCTCACAACGCATGCAGCCAGGAATCCCTCAGTGACCGGCTCCGTGGATGAGTCCTGCACCTTGTAATTCAATCACTCCTTGGAGACCCATCTCAGAACACAGAGAAGTATGCTCTTGTTGAACCTCGCGTCGCAGTCAGTCTGTTTGCTTGGTCTCTGCGGACTTCACATCTGGTCGATCACAAGGTCCAGGCAGGAGAGACCTCAGGGTAGGCCACGAGAAAAGACGCTTCCCTGGGAATGACCTTCCTTTTCGATTGCCTTTCTGATTTCTTTTCCTCAGCACCCCACTGTCTGGGTCTCCTGGAGACTAATGCTGGACTTCTGACATGTCACGGGTTTTCCACTGCTTGAGAAAATATTCTGCTCTCCTCCCTGTGCCTAATACATGAGGTGGGCCAGCAGCTCCTGAGGGTCCCGGACTTCCTTGGCGGCCCATGCATAGCTGTCAAGCCGTGCGATCCCTAACAATCTGAGCTTCCTTACCTTTGGCCTAAATCTCTAGCAACCCGCAGAAGGCAGCAGCTTGGAGCAGGCATGGTGGCCGGTCCTTGGTCGTCGTCCTACTGGAAGGTGCTTCGGTCGCTTCCTCATAGACCACCCCCAATACATTGCAGTGGCAGCTGAAAGCTTAGAGGGCCGGTGCGGCTCCCCCCTTCAGCCTGTTGTCTGCTGGCCAGAATCATGGTGGAAAGATCTCGAGGCTCCAGGATGTGGAGCGGGAGGAGCTGGGAGGGAGGCCGCCCCTCCAGGCCTCGTCCCCACTGGCCAGTCTCCCCCAATTTGGTCCCACCTCCTCACTACGCATCGCACCTATTGCGAGCACAGTGCCCTGGTATCTGACCACTTCCCAAAGCCCAGTCTCCGAGCGCCCGAGGTGTTCGGGGGCCACTGCAGGTGGCAGGAACCTCTCTGGCCCTTCTGCTTTCTGCTCTCCAGTCTTCACTGAGGAGTGGCACGCCTCTGAGGGTGACCTGAGCAGAGTGTGGCCCAGTGGCCCTAACCAAGCACTTCCGGTCTCCGTGGTCCTGGGTGTCTTTCTTGAGCTGGAACTGAACATTGCCAAATTGTCCTTTCCTCGGCTGGACATCCTTCCTTCTCATTGGCTCCTTCTGAACGTCCTGTTTACTTTGCGACAGGTGCTCAGAGCGAATGGCTTCTCTGCCAGCTGTGCTGGGGAGGAGTCAGCAGCGTGCGTGAGGGAGAGTGGCCCGATGAGCTCTAGTGGCTGGTGACGCGGTGGCATTTTCAGAGCCCGTGGGCTCCTGGGACCAAAGGGCTGTCTCCTACAGGAGTGCTGCAGGCAAGGAAGCCCCTGGCGGCCGGCAGCCGGGCCACCTGCACAGCAGTGGGTGTGAGCTGTGCTTGCGGAAACGCCGCTGGGGCCCGCTAGCACAGGGCCGGTCCCTGGTCCCTGAGCGCCCAGCCTCTAGCTCCGGGACTGCGCTGGCTTGTCTGCCGCGGCCACTGGCTCCCTACCACTGGAGCGCTGGCAAAGGACTAGCATGCGCGCCTCTTCAATCCAGTCACGGCTCCTTAGGAGATAAGCGCAGGGCAAGACAGGAAAGGCAGGCCGAGCACCCCAAAGAAGAACACTTGGAGTCTGCCCGGTGTATTCAGAAAGTGGAGCCAAGGGCGGGTCAGACACAGCTCCAGGCCGAGGGCTGCAGGGAACAGCAGGAACCTCCACACTGCCCCGGGGACAGAGCCGTGGGGGGGGGGGGGGGGGGGGGGGGGAGCTTAAAAGAATCTTTTTTTTTTTGGACTAAAAAATAGTAAAGGAAAATAGAAACAATACAGAATTTTACCAAACAAGATAACAGTAGTTCAGCAATGGTTCTTCTGTTCCATGTCGTTATCTTCAGATTAGTTGTTCAGGTTACCAGATAGAAGCGTGTAAAAATTGCTTTAAAATAAGCTTTGTTGGTAAAGCACGGCATCAGGTTCACACAGCTGGAGTGGAAGGTGTTGGGGTTCCCCGTGGGCCCTAGGCCTCCAGCCTCCACATGGGCCCAGCACCCGCTCTCTCCGTGTCCCCCAAAGGCGCAGGGCGAGCTAGTGAGCCGGCGTGGCTGAGTCTTTGCCTCCCCGTCTCCTTTACGGTGGACTCTGCGCAGCTCTTCAGGGGCTTGGACTTCCTTCTCTGCGGGGAGAGAGCATTAGGCTGCTTGTTCCCCACTGATTTCGGTCCTGATTGGTTTTCCACGCTCTCTGAGCTCGCACTGAATCAATTCCAACGTTCTCCTGACCAGATCGCGGCCGGAGTCTGTGCAGGAACTTCGCAGAGGTCTTACTGCTCCCCTTATTATGCCCGGAGCTTCTCTCGGTCTGGGGGATCCTCGCTCTGCATGCTGGGAACCATTTCCTGGGTCTGAGTGCACCCAGGCCCTCGGCAAGACCGGTGCTGATGCGCAGGGAACCTGAGCAGCAGCGGCTCCAGATGCTGGACCGCCTGAAGGGATTCTGCGCATGCGTCCCTTCCCCCGTAATTCCTCTGTGCCACCATACTGCAAAGACTGTCTCCTTCAGGGCAGGGCAATACGCGAAGTGCCAGGCTGTGGAAGTGGCTCTGGGGGTGCAGCTCTGTGTCACGGAGACACAGCAGACAGTGGTGGGCTGGGACAGACCCGTGACAGACGACTCTGGCAGCAGCTGCTGCATGTTATGAAAATCTTCTAAAGCGCATGGAACTGAGGTCCCTTACTCCACAGCAGGGACAGCTCAGGGCTGCAGTGTGCAAAATCTGCACAGGAAGATGACGAAGCCAGCTGAGGATGCTGATGGCTCTTCTCCACGACCCTTTCTCATGGGGAGTGAGTTTTATTTCCACCTTACCATGTACAGGTCAATAAAGATTTTTAGAGAAGCAAAAATTTCCAACGTCATTTGCAAATTCCCTTGACTGTTTTATAAGTCAATGAATATATACAACTAATCTTTATTTTTTTTTAATTTTAATTTTTTACTCTTTTGATACAGGGTCTCACTATGCAGCTTAGACTCATAGTGATCCTCCTGTCTCAGCCTCCTCAGCACTGGAATTATAGGAGTGCATCACCATGCCTGGTTTTGGTGCCTGGCATAGTGGCATGGCACACGGGGATCGAACTTGGGACCTCGTGCACTTATGCTGTTGACCTATCTGTCCAGCCCTACAAAACTAATCTTGATTTTCATGCTAGAATTTTTTAAAGTATTCAATGTTATTATACTAAATATTTGAAATATTGTATAACTCGTTCATTTTCAGATAGCACCATGTAGTTTAATTGGGATGAACTGATCGTAGATCTGCAGTAATGCGCCAATTAATTTTGTTAAGCAAAAGGCTGTGCACATTTTATTTGATTAGTATCATCTATTTCACTTATTAAAACCATTGTTTCTTAGGCCAATGCTTTTGTAAAATATTATATTACTTGCAATTAAGAGCTTTAAGTTTCAGAAATGCCAACCTGTGTGCTGCCAATTCTCTGACATGACAGGGACTCTCTGAAACATCACTTAGTTATCATTTCTAAAATGTTTCTTTTCTGTAAAAAGAGAAACTGAATTTCACAATCCTATACATGTCTATTACTTATGTAACCTGATATCTACTTTTATTATATAAAGATGTTTTGTCATTTAAAAAAAATAAAGTACAATTTATTAAAATAAATAAATAAATAAAAATAAAAAAATAAAATGTTTCTCCCGCTGTCCATTTCATTGAGGCAGCTCTACCCAGAATCACCTCCCTTCCAGATGCACCCGCACTCGGTTACAGTTGTAAAGGCTTCTGCTTCCAAAGCCCGTGAGCTCAACTGGAAATGATTTTATGAATCCATGACGTCTTCTCCAACAGTGAGAGCACAGTGGCAATGGAATATATTTCAGTGACTCAGCCAAGAGTTCAGTGAAGCCCCTGGGATCCTGAAACTTCCTCCCATGAGTAAGGGAGTCACGGAAATCTGAGACCTCATTTGCCTTCTCCCCTTCTCAGAGCTATGAGTGGCAGCTTGAAGAGACTTTTAAGATGCACAGGCAAGTGCAACTAAGAAATGTCTTTCTTAGCTGTAAATAAACAAATGCACCTCTCATGTCTGTTATGGATGATATGCACAGCTAATTTCTCTTTGTGCAATGAAAAGAAAGACCTATACTGATAATGTTTAGAAAAGAAATCATGTCTGCATCTTGTACTCTGAACAGCTACAACAAAGACAGCAATACGCAATGTATTAATTACTGTAAAAATTATTTATGACCCTGTCAGATACAAAAGTTACATTTTTTGTTATATAGGTCTTGCTTTATCTTGGTCTTAACCATCCAGCAGAAAAATCTAACCATGAGGTATAAAAAGTAAGGTCATATTAATATGCTGAGCTGTAAAAGGCTCAAGTCAACAGCTTCTGACAATTGCCAGTTGTGCTGACAACCCACTACTGTTATGCATCTTTAGACTATAGAGACAGCTACTTTCTCTTAGTCCAAAGAGAAGAAAGATTTGTACTACTAGTGCTTAGACAAGATATCATGTCTGCATCTTGTACTCTGAACAAGTACTGTGAAGATAACAATATGCAATGTAGCAATTATTATAACTGTCCTACTAACCTGGTTTGTCTCATTGTTATTTCTTTCTCATTAAAATTCCAACCAAACCAAACCAAACTAAACCAACAACAACAACAAAATCAATTGCATCTTCCAAATGCATAGGGTGCCCATTTGGGGCCCCAAGGGTGCCTCATAGATATTAGAAAGGATTGTCCTGGTCACTGGTAGCTTTCATGACCGTTCTTTCCCTAAAAAGCTCAGCTTCATCCATTCATGTGGCATTATCATCTCCCAGGACCGTTAGCATTCTTGAGGCATTTTGTACATGGAGTAAAATATCTTTGCCCTTTTAATAATAGTCCATGTGCCATTACGGGTCCGTGCCTTACCCTTGGTGCCTTGTCAATTAGCATTTGGCAGTGAGGAGAAAGTGTGTCTATGATTTCATTTTCCTTCTAATTACAGAAATCCCGCAGCTCGGAGCTGAGGTTCATGGTGGGAATCCCTATGCAGCGCTCACCGTGTGTTCTGCTCCTCCTGGGTCATTGTGTGCGGATAGCACCTGATAACCTTCCAGGCGGCAAGTGGGCGTGTGAGGCTGTGGGTCCCTAAGCACAGCTGTGTGCAAGGGCCAGGTCCCTCCAGGTCTCACTTCTGATGTGGGATTTGCCTGGACCAGGATTAATTGAGGCTGGAAGAATGACCCTGCTGCCTGCTTACATGAAGGGATTGGGTCTCTATGTTTCAAGACCCCCAGAAATGGGTAGAAAGTGTAGATTCTGGAACAGCGTGTTGGGAGGCTACAGTCTGAGGAGGAAGGGTACAGTGTACAGTTTTACCTGCACAAAGCTGAGAGGGAAAAGTACCTATAAAGGTGCCCGGTGGTTATGAATCTTTAGATTGATTCCAACAACAAAGCCTGAGGGGGCCCTGCCAAGCCCTAAGCAGTCAAATATGCCTCCACCCAGCATGTGTAGGATGAGACGAGATCCATATGAAGTGGTGAAATAAGTGCCGTGGAGTCGGTGGAGTTCTGACCTTTTTTCCACAATGACTATGACATTATTTTCTAGGGAAATCAAATTAATAATAATTGGGAGACAGGGGCAGGGCATAGCACTTCTCTCCAAGATGCGTACCGTGCCAGCCCACTTTGCTAATTCTAGGCAGGCCGAGCCCCTGCAGGAGGAGCATACAACCGGCACAGTCTGTGAGCAGCAGAGGAGGGCCTGGAACTATGGCAAAGTGAAGCTCAGTGCTGCTCCCTGGTGACGGATTCTGAAATTACAATCATGTCATCTTTTAGGGTCACCACTTCCCTTTCCTGCCCTCTGCCTGTAACCTCAGGGACAGGATAGAAGCTCAGAGCAGGGGTACCACGGAAACAAACCATGTCCAGTTCCTCCAGTTTACGGAAGGAGAGCTGAGATCCTAAGCTAATGGGCCGAGGGAGTAGGGGCCCTCGAAACCATGGGTATTTATGTGGCTTTGTGTACTTGTATAGCTACTGCAAGCAGAGACACAAAAATGACACCCAGGATTGGAGGCGGGTTTATTTACATCCACGGGCCCTGATGCGGACTGTTCCCAGAATACCAGGCCCTGACGTCTGGTGGTCCAGGGCTTCTGTGGGACAAGCAAGCAGGATGTACAGAGGCAGAAGGACTTCACGTGGGGACTGGTTTATACAATGGGCATCACAGTGACCAGCTGTTTCTAGGAGACAGGAGCAACAAGAACTGGAACAGGAACTGTTACCTGGGCAACAAACACACTGAAGCATCCTTACTGGCCGGGGGCATTTTCCTTGCTTCCTGGACACGGGGCTCAGCTGTGATGGAATGGTCCCGGCTCCCCGAGTGCCCCGCAGCACTGCGAGACTGGAATGACGCACCAGTCTGTGTGTGTGACCAGAAGCACTGCGAACGGTGCCCAGTGTGCTAGGAGAGAGCGTGGCAGCCTAGTGTCTATCACAGGGTGGGGGCCAAGCACCTCAGCTAGATTGAATGCAACCTCTAGCTGAATGATCTGTCACCCGCACACGGCAAAGCAGGACATTTTGGGGCACTGGGGATCAACCCCAGGGAGCACTGAGTACATCCTCCTCCAGCCTTTTGTTTACTTTTCTGAAACTGTGTCTTGACAATTTATCCAGCCTAGTTCTGAATTTGTGATTCTCCTGTGTCAGCTCCCTGAGCAGCTGGAATTACAGGTGGGCCCAGGCTGCCAGCTTACACAGTGCAGGTTTATTCTCCCAGGCTATAGAAACAGCACTCTCAGGGCGGCAGCTAAATGTCCCTGTCTTTCTACCTATGACTTCAGAAGCACAACCAGAATGACATTGTCTTTCTAGAGTCTCTTTTTCTTCCAGCCTATTTGGACAGACTCGATACCCCTGGAGCCAACAATTGACACGACTGGGAGTGCAGAAGCCAGAGCCCCTGTGCCACTGCCCAGGCGGATCAGTGCCTGGAGGACTGAAGCCTGGGGCAGATTCACTGTGTCCTCTTCAGACTGTAGCACCTGGCTTGGTGGCCTCGGTGGCTACGGGGATGAACAGCAGAGGGCGAGTCTGAGAGGCTGGGCCCAGAACAACTCCACCTCCTCTGGTTGCAAGCTTCCCAGAGCCTTGGGTGATGGGGCCCAGGTCACCACTACCAATTCCCTTTCCATAGCGCCCTGCACCATCTTCTGGCAGCTGCGGAGTGTGCTGCTCAGATCTTGGGACGTGGAGGACAGCTGTGAGCTGAGAGCCCTCCGCAGACGCACCTGCAGCTCCGGCATGGAGGCCATGCCTGGGCTGTCTGGCCAGTGACAAAGCTCAGGCCATTTCTGCATGACGCTGGTCTCTGGCAGTGGGCAGTGTTGTCCAGTGGAGTGGCTGGGACACGCCCAGGGCTGAGTGCAGGTTGGAGCTGTTCCTGCCCGTCCTCCCTCCCGGTCCCTCCCGGCTGTGTACCGCTGCATGGCAGGTGGCAGTGCTCACCTGCAGAGGTGCCTCCTCTTTCCTCTAGAACCTTTCCACATCTTCAGGTGGCCTCTTTGTCCTGCATGCTTGGGGAGACACGGAAAGACAGAGTGAGACCTCTTTCTTCCTCTTTTTTTAGGGTCACCATCTCAGTCCAAGGGGTCCACGGTCTTAGGATGAGCTAACCTTGGCCACCTCCCCAAGCTCCATCTTCAGCTACCATCGCCTTGCAGGAGAAGCCTGCCACATGTGACTTTGAGAGAAATGCATCAAGCCCATAACTGAATCTCTCCACTTTCACCTGCTATGCACCCCGACTCACCTAGTGTCCTGCACTTCCTACCTTCTGATGCTACAGTCATGTCCCCTGCCGCCAACCCATCTCTTCCCCTCCTGCTCCCAGAGAGGATCTTCAGGGTCTTCCAAGGGCCCATGCCTGGGAGGCTCCTTCCAGAGGTCACGAGGCTGTGCAGCTGGCGGAGCTGTGGGGGCCTGGGCCCACCCTGGCTCTGTTTGCTTCCTGGTCACGAAGTGCGTGGTTTTGCCCTTCCACGTGCTCACAACAGGATGAGCTGCAAAGGGCCCCAAATCTCTGTGGAGCCTTTGATCGTGAACTGGAGACTCCAGACCCGTGAGTCAGACTAAACATTTTCTCTTCATAAACAAGTTCTAGCTATTTTGCTATGGGGATAGAAAGCTAATCTAGCACCTACCACCATAAAGTGCCGTCAATCCTATTTTCCAAGTAATTTTCACATCCATTATTTTCATGAATTGTGAGTTGAATTATGTCCCTCACAATTCATATGCTGAATGCTTTGCCCCAAATCTGTCAGAATATGACTGCCTTTAAAGATGCACTCTTTACACAGTAATTGAGGTGAAATGAGGTTAGCAGGACAGGTCCTAATCCAGTGTGACTGTGTCCTTGAAAAAGGGGAAATTTGGACACAAACAGACATACAGAGAGGGAAGACGGTATGAAGCAGCCCATTGAGGAGACATGACCTGTGATCCCTGAAGAAAGACCTGGAACAGAGCGCTCTCTCTCTCTCTCTCTCTCTCTCTCTCTCTCTCTCTCTCTCTCTCTCTCTCTGTTCATGTACTTGGTACAGGATCTCACTACAGAGCTCAGTCCCCTAATGAGTCCTCCTCTTTTCAGCCTCCCCAGTGTAGGGATTACAGGTGTGCATACCACACCTGGTCTCAGTGGCTGGATCAGTGCCCCTGGAGGTGGGTGCCGTGTGGTGCTGGGGATTGAGCCCCAGTCCCAGTCCCTGTGCGTGCCTAAGCGGGCACTTAGCCCACTGAGCTATCTCACCAGCCCTAGACCCTTCCCTCTTGACGGGGTCACCTGTGGAAGATTGTACCTTCTATTACTGTTACAGTGAGAATTAACTTTCAATATGACGGGGGTGGGGTGGGTGGGTTCACAGCACAGCCAAATGACCCAGAAGCCCTTAGGTATGTTCCACAAAATCCTACTGAAATGTATAGGTGCCTCAGCTTCCCCTCAGCCACAGCACCCAACTGGCCACCCCATGTTGCCTTAGAGGACGGAGCCTGGGCAGGGTTAGCCTAGTGGACTTACAGGCTAGATCCCAGCAGTGGTTTCCATTAAGGCTGGCCTGAAGTGCATAGCAAGGCTGTTTCCACAAAAAAAAGGATGAGGAGCCAGCGAGATAGTTCAGCGGTCTAAAGTGCCTGCCTAGGCAAGCTTAGGCAACCACAGGCACCACATGCTGCACCAGCCTCACTCTCAGGGCAGGCTGAACCGGCCGTAACATAAAGAAATAAAGTTTTTATTAAAAAAGATGAAAAAACAAAAACAATACAAAACAAAACAAAAAAACAGACAAGCAGAAACCTGGTCTTTGTTTGCTGTTTTTATACATAAAGTTTTATTTACATAAAACTAAAAATAAAGTTTTATGTAAATAAAATTTATAGAAATGTTCACTCACAAAAATCTCTGGTTACTCTTGTGCTACCATAGTCTGATCAACACTCGGGCAAAGCCTGAGTGACCGCTTCGCAGCCCTCTGCAGAGACTGCGGGCACCCGGGCTCCAGACGGAAGCAGCGGGCACTCCCCAGCTCTGATGGAGCTCACTCGCAGTGAGGCCGTTCGCACAGACGCAGCGGTGTGGAAGGGAACCTTGCGGAGGGCGGTGCCTGCGACCCAGGAGCAGTGCCCGCTGCGGGGAGACTCGTCCTGGTTGTCGGTGCAGCAGGGGGCAAAGGAGAGGAGCCGGGAAAGGGAGAGTGTGCATGCTGACATGAGTCGCAGGCCACAGGCCTGGCGCAGCTCCTGGGGCCTCCGGCTGACCCTCGGCCTCTGGAGAGGGCGGTCCTCCTGCCTCGAAGGTGACTGTCTCCTGCACGTGGCCTCTCCCTCAGCAGGGGCGGGCAGGGCGCTTTGCTTTTCTTATGAGGCCCGCAGTCATACTGGATGACGGCGCTGCCCTCTCGGACTCACCAAATGTTAATTAGTTCCTCACTCCAAACGTCACCCCAGAGGGGAGGATTTCCACATGAATTTCAAGCAGACGCGAGCCTTCCGCTTA
>PVKN010010689.1:11740-22493 GCA_004027915.1 Capromys pilorides
GAGAGAGAGAGAGAGAGAGAGAGAGAGAGAGAGAGAGAGAGAGAACAACGTTGCCTATAGAAGATATGTCACAAGAAAAAGAACAATGTGCTTTGTTTCAAAACTTTCAATGGTGGCTTCCGGTTCTTATTTAGTGGAACTGCATCTGGAGGCTGCAAGCTTAATTTTCTCATAAAATGCAGGGAACTAAAAATAGCCGTTGGAATTTAGTCTGTTGGTAAGCTAAGGGCTCAACCTCTTGACTTGCAATTAAGATAAATGGCCTCCAAGTTAATTATAGGTCCATGAGCTGAGCAGCTAGATTCTGAAGTTTCCAGAGCATTTATTACATGCCTGGGAAAAAGCCCGCTGCTAAAATCTTTGCAGGATAGAGGGGTTTGCAGAAGATGTTTTATAAAGCAGGTACCCAAATACCTTCAGAGGGAACACGGAGGCGAACAGTGGCCCACGCTTTTGATTGGAATGACCAATAGAGGTTTGTATGTGAACCGCTTCGTGTAAGCACCTTGTTTTTCCAAGAAAGGAATAATATCTTTTGCTTCCCAGGCGGGTGGCCGAGCACAGCCTCCTGGCAGTTACTACCGGCGTCCACTAGATGGCAGGCGCGACCCAGAAAGAGTCTGCAGAAGTCACCGGGCTCAGCCTCAGGTGGCTAAGGAGAGGGGTGAGGCGCTGGAATGCAGCGAGACCGCCATCCCTGTATGCAAACGCATCAGATCAGAGGTCAGCGAAGTGGCCAGGGAAAGTCACGGAAGTTTAGGTAAGAACCTGTAAACCAGAAGGATGGGGGACGGGGGAGGGCTGAACCAGTAGGGTTGGGTCCTGGAGAATGAGCCAGAGGTCAGGAGAAAGGTCAGGCGAAAAAAGTCCCAGGCTAGGAGAGCAAGCAGGCCGGCCAGGGTGTGAGAAAAGGAAAGAGGACGACGGGCAGGTGGGCCCAGGCCCCAGCGATCCACGTGGACTCCTGACATGCGACATGTGACATGCACTGCTGTTACAGACGACTTGGTGGCCAGGATGGCAGCCCAGCTACTTCCGGGGGAGGAGCAGCAGGCCTAGAAGAAGCACCAGCCATGATTCTCTCTGTTAAACACACCCAGTAGAGGGTCGGGGTGTTGTGACTGGTCACAGTCCTTTCTAAAGGCCACCAGGTCATACATTTATAAATAACGTGTAGCATCTGCTTGTTGTTAAATCTCTAAAGCATCTCAGATCATCGAGCGCAGCCCAGTTCCTTGCCATAGCTCTGGCTGACCCAGGGCACTTGCGTGTCCCCTGGGAGAGCTGGAGGTTGGGTTCCTCTGGACACGACACATCGTACCCACCTCAGTCATGCTGCCCTGCCTCTGTGCCCTGAACCCATTCAGAACCTTTCCCTTTCACAGTCATTTTGACTTTGGGAAAGAGCCAGAAGTTGCTTGGTGCCTGACCTGGTATAGAAGGTGGGGAGGAGGACACTGTTATTATTATTATTATTTTGTGTGCGTGCGTGTGTGCGTGTGTGCGTGTGTGTGTGTGTGTGTGTGTGTATGTGTGTGTGGTAGAAATTGTTGTACACATTTTATTGATTCAGGACATCAGCACAGCCAGGGAAAGACACTCATGAAAGAGGTCTTCCAGAACTGCTGCAGAAGCTGTAAGAATGGTGGGATAAGTGGGTGTGAAGTGAGGAGGGTATTTCGAAGGGGATTTATGGCAAGGTGTTTTATACCACAAAAATTATTTTCTTGAACCGCACTGCCTTTTTGGATCAGCCTTTGTATGGCCGCTAGAGCGGCTCTTCGTGGGTATGAGGAAAAAGAACAAGAACAGAGTATTTTGGCGCCGTATTTCCGGGAATGTGACACTGTACCATACTGTGAGCAAGAGTTTCATGATGCTAAAAATACGTTTGATCTTCCAAAAGCGTCCTTGTCTTTGTTTCTTTCTTTTTCCTTGTGGTGCCCAGAATCAAACCCAAGGTCTTCATATTGAACTATGCTTCCCAGTCCTTTCAAAATCTTTTTTTTTTATTTTGGCACAGTATCTCAGTAAATCCCTAACGTCCCAAGGCTGGGCTTGAACTTACAACCATCCTGTCTCATCCTCCCAGAATGCTGGGACCGCAGGTGTGGGCCACCGCGCTCGCCATCGCTGTGTCCCTCTGAGACTTTCTCTTTCAACTCCTGACGTTTCGGGACCTCTGCCCCCGCAGCCTCTGCAGCCTGCTCGCGGCCTCTTTCCGCTGAGCCACAGGTGGCAGCGTGCCCTGCTTGCTCTTTTTTCCCGCACCTTTTCTTTCCTGCTCACTCCTCGGTGCTGCAGGAACGCCCCACTTGCAGCGCGTGCCTCTGCACGGAGGACTCGCTGTCTGCGCATCATCCGGTTCCTGGCGAGCATCCATCACAATGGATCGGTCTGTTTCCAGGACACCAACACAGAAGGGGCTGGAAGAGCCGAGTCCCGGTGTGAGGAGCGCTCCCTTGGCCGTGTGTGGCCCAGACAGCTGCTGCTCCCAGCTGCGGGGAGGAGCTGCCCAACCTCAGCTTTTCTTCTACTTCCCTGTGTAAGTGTTCCTCTGGGAGGGTGTGCGGTGACAGGAGGAGGGGGCAGATGGCTGCCTCCCCGAAAGTCACGAAGGCAGAGCTTGGGGGGCAGCGCTGCCCAGTATTATGAAGGAGGGCGCTGGTGTCTAAAAGAAAAATGAAGTTCAAACTTAGGAAAAATCTGCTGACAAGTTAGTGGTAGGAGGGCTGAGAAGACGCCCCTCTGGGCCCCTCTAGGCCAGCACAACAGTCGGCCCAGGCTCCGCTGATTCTAGTTCTGTGACGAGTCCCATAGGAGGTGGCGATTCCTTTTGCATCATCAAGTTGCTTAGGCAAAGCCATTCACGTTGACAGAGGCTCAGGACTGTTTGTGAGCAGGTCACTTGTGCACACCCCTGAGCCATGCTAGCTACAAGGGAGCCATGTCTGCTTATAGCAAGTCCCTGGGGGGGTCTCTGCCAGCAGCCTGTCCTGGTCCTCTTCGTTGGCCATGTATACTTGCCTTTCTTTGGGCACATTTGGTTCATTTTATCATTTATTATGTTGTTTGACAAACATGTAACACCCTGCAAATGAGTTTATTAATTGAGAGTTTCTCTTATTGAGCAAAATTTTGGCACGTCCACTGAGTTTAGGAAAATGAGGTGCATGGTCCTGGTTATTGGACAAAACACACTTCATGGTGGTTGGGCAAATGTGGACAGTTCTCTTAATTAGTCAGTCCTGGTTTACTCAATTGTAAAATGAAGATACAGTCTACCAGCCCAGCATCCTAGAGCTTGACAAGGATAAGGGGGAATTAATTTGTGTGAAAGTGCTTTGCTCCATGGTAAAGTGCTACACAATTGTAAAGACACTCTCGGGATCCCAGAGGCTACGCTGGATGATACCATGGCATATTTCTCTTTTAGGTTCTAGGATTTTAAAATATTTTTAGAATACTAAGAATAGGATCTGACCTGAGTGGTGGTACACGCTTGTAATCCCAGCATTCAGGAGGCTGAGACAGGAGGTCGCTGGGAGTTTCTGGCCAGCCTGGGCTACACTGTGAGTTACAGGCCAGTCTGAAGAACACAGCTAGACCCTGTACCATCACCATCTTCATCAACATCATCAACAACAACAAAATGGAGGCGCTGCACTTGTCAGCAGGTCAAAATTGTCCATTAAAGTAGCACCTGGAAAAGTCTCTTATGCCCAAGACGCTGTGATGAGGCCAGGAGGCTCCTGAACTGTCCCTCTGTGGGCAGAACCAGGGCAGAGGGTTCCCCCTCCTGTTTGAAGTTCTGTGAACCCAGTCAGGTTTGGGTCTGGGTTCTAGTCCTAGCACTAGGATGGATGTGTCAAGTCCTTTATCATTATCGTTCCTATTTTGATTGACGTAATGGTTAGGCATATGCCTGAGGCTTGGTGTGCCCTTAGGACCCATGTGGTATCTGGTCTTCAAGAACTTTCGCCATTGCCACTTTGGAACCTCTGGTGTAGTTCTCAGATGGGTGATTTTCTTAAAAAAATAATCTTTGTATTTGTCTTAAGCATTGACACAACGTAGCCAGCAAGATTTATAGAATGAAGTGGACACACACGAGCCACCCTCTTGATTGGTGATGAATGTAGGGTTTTTTGTGCTTTTGGTATTTGGGACTGCAGTCACAGAAGCCAGGAACTTACTTCCTGACATGATCTGCAGCACTTACAGATTTTATTCTTCAGCAGAGGGAGTGGGTGGAGCAAGAAAGAGATCGGCCTTCCTGCTTCGTCCACAGAAGTTCCAGGGTTGCACAGCTAGCATCACGCTGAGCTTCCACACGTGAGAATGTCCAGGGTTAGGGGTCGGATTATTTTGATTATTGTTTTTGGTGGTGGCACTAGGGATTGAACCCAGGGCCTGCTGTACACTAAACTCACATTTCATCACTGAGCCATACCCCAGACCTTGATGTTGGGGGGTAGCAATGGGGTGGGATAGTGGGATGTTCCAGAGAAGCAGAATCGGTAGCATGTGTGTGTGTGCACGCGTGCGCACGTGTGCGAGTGAGTGCACCTGTGTGCTGAGATTTAAGGCATTGCTTCACATGCCTCGGGAGGTGTGGTGGGACTGCCTGGAGCAATATCTACTGAGTTTATGAATGTCTGTAATAAGCTTAGCAGGGGTTACGAAGTGCTGAGCCGTGCTTGAGCCCGCTCTCTTCATGCTGTTTGTGCCCCTGGCCCAGCACTCCCACTGACATTTAATTGCCACTGCCACCATGTCAGGAGGTGGGGCCTTAAGTGGTGAGCTGGTCCGGAGAGCAGAAGGGAGGCGCACCGTTCTCTCCGCACGGGGTCCCTTACAAAAGCTAGCGTAGTGCTCGCCCATGCCTTCCCTCCTCATATCCTGTCTTCTCCCATGGGATTATCCAACAGAGGCTCCTTACAGATGTGGGCTCTTGACCTCCTCGGCTTCCAGAAGTGTAAGAGAAAATTCTGTTGTTCATGAGTTATGCAGCCTGTGGCTTCTTGTGGTAGCTTCACAGAGCAGATCTACGCAGGCTGAGCTGGCTTCCAAGTCGTGGAGCAGCCGCCGTGCTGCTCCTCTTCCACCAACCCTGGGGGGCTCCCCTGACGGCCAAGGTGGGCCGGCGAGGTGGGGCTCGGGCATCATTGCCCTGGCTGACGACACAACGCAAACTTCACATACAAATGACTCTCGGTCCCTGTGCTAGCAGGAACCCCGGAGACTTTGTTCTCGGGAGAATCCAGTGGGCTGAAAACCTCCAGGGGAGCAGTCTAGGAGCAGAAGGGTCCTTGTGACCACTTCACTAAATATTTCCAAAGCTGGAAAGACAGGTTGGAGAAAATAACATGGAACTGAATGGAACACAAAGAGTTCTGCTGCTCGCATTTGTGGGGCTCACCTACCGTGTGTCGGAATGGTAACTCCTCAGAAATGAAGCTGACAGTCTTGTGAAGAAAATCTGTCAGCGTTTTTCTTCTGCTGGAAGGCCAGGGATCTATGCCGTCTGAGGAGACAGGTGACCGAGTGGCCCCTGCCCCATGCCTGGTGCCCTCCTTCTCCACCACCCTGGCTGCATCTCCCAGCTGCAAAGGGTCTGGTACGAGTGTGGCCACCCAGGAAGGGAATCTGAAGCTTATTGTTTTGAATGCCAGGTGAAGTCTGGAGCCGTTAGCTCTGGGTAAGAAAAAAAACATAGCGCCTTTTTTTTTTTTTTTTTTTTTTTTGCCAAAACTGGTGGAACCAGGCAGACTGCCATCAAAGAGGGAGCCAGCCAGCTTCCAATTTCGTCATTAGATGGAGAAGGGAAATAGATTTGGAAAGCAAAATAGATTTCATTCAGAAATAATTGAATTCCCTTCTTGAATGATTGATACAAACTGACCAAAGGACACTCAGTAAGAAAAACAAGTGCCTGAGCTAGATCAGCCTAATCAGCAGCAATGTGTCTTTTTAAAATTAATAACCATGACAGGTATAATATCAATGGCACATTCAACCTGGATCTGTCTAACACACTCTTTGGAGCCACACTTGTCTATGAATTTGTGAGAAATCCTTATCCCAGAGAGGGGGACTAGAAATTCCTGGGGGACAGACAAGAAGGAACAAACAGTCCTCATTAGAGCTGGCCTGGGACACAGCAATTTGGAAGAGGCAGTGGCTTGTGTGTCCCCAATGTCTTCGCTTTTTCTTTTTCTTTTTGTTTTCTTGAGGCAGGGTCCCACCCATACAGTTCAGGCTGGCCTTGAGCTCACTTTGCAGCCCAGGCTTATTTCGACCACACGATGATCTTCTGCTTCAGCCTCCTGAGTGCTGGGATTATAGGCATGGCCACCACACCTTGCCTCCTTTGATTTTTAATAATTCGCTCGAATAATTTCTCACAGTCTACCTTTCAGACAGACTTTTTAACAGCTTATTAAGAATACCACACAATGGCATAATTTTTAGACATCCCGACTTCTGTTAACACATGTGCATTTTTTTCTCATGCCTTCTTTGTGAATAAAATTGGTTTCCTATGCTAATCTGGATGTCCACAATAAGCCCTTAAGCTGTACACTGTGAGATGCCACTGGACGCTTTGTCACACAGGATCCTTACAGTGCTGAATTTCCATGGAATGAAAACAGGAACATCCTCTGAATGCCTTGTCTCACCTTGTCTTGCCCTATCATGCCAAATTTTAGATGAAAGAACAACATTTTAGGCCAGTTGAGTGACTTGACTCACAGCTGCTGTTGGACTGTGGCCATAATCCTGGTGTGATTTGGTATCAGTCTCTCTCTCTCTCTCTCTCTCTGGCAGGGTCTCACTATGCAGCTCAGGCTGGCCCTGTGTTCAGCATGTAACCCAAGTTGGCTTCAAACTCACAGCGATTCCCCTGCCTCAGCCTCCCGAATGTGGTGATTACAGGCCGGCCCCACTGTGCCCAGCATAAAGAACGAAGAACTTTAAGGGAAGCATTCAGGATGCTGGACAATTGACCCTTTGTGTTCCATAGATTCTGCAACCACAGACTCTACCAACTTCATATGAAACTATTCCAAAACCAGCCGCCTCTGTGCAGAGCCCGCATGCTTTCTCTTGGCCATTGTTCTGTGCACGGTGCAGCGTAGCAGCTGTTCACACAGCGTGGCCATCGTGTCAGGCTTCGTGAGCAATCTAAAGATGACCCAAAGCACACAGGATCAGAGGATCCCCGGTTTGGGGAATCCAGAGAGAATGAGGAGTCCGTGTCCCAGGTACCTGTGGACACCTACAAGTACCTTTCGGTTCACAGCACACAGTGGCCCAGGCATTTGATTCACACCTAAAATAATCCAAATGCAGGGCCTGTGATAATGAGCCTGAGCGATAAAAAGAAAGAAGGAGTCCATTAAAAAGTGTACAGTGGGGGGCCGGCAAGATGGTTCAGTGGTCTAAAGCACCTGCTTAGGAAAGCTCAGGCAACTGCAGGGACCCCGGTTCGATCACTGGCACCACATGCTGTGCCAGCCCCACCAGCAGGGCAGGCTGAGCTGGCTGTAACATTAAAAAAAAATAAAATAAATAAAAACTATTTAAAAAAATAAAATAAAAACTATTTAAAAAAAAGTGTACAGTGGGATCAAAGGCATTCCCAGGGGCCAGAGAGGACAGCAGCAGGGGTGAAAGGGCGGGACCAAGGCCGACTGCTGGAGGCCAGGGGCTCTGGTGGCCAAAGAGACAGCTAGGACAAAGCTTTGCTGCAGCGTCCTGGGAGGATGGCTTGCCGTGGTTGTCCTCAGCTGACACTGCTCCAAACCAGCAGCCAAGGTGGCTAGCGCAATGGCCTCCCTGGAGAAGGAGGACCCTGCTCAGGACACCCCAGGAGGGCCTTCGCCCACGGTTCCTGCTCTCTCGGCACTGCACTCCGCTCCATGCAGCCCAAGGGTGAGAGAGGAGACCACCTCCTGGGGCGAAGCTGGACAAACATGGGTTATCTGTAGCACTAGGCTGCTCAGGGAAACTGATCGCAGCTGAGCTCCGGAGGACACCAATGGCTCTGACCCTGGTCACAAAAGTGTCAGCTGGGAGCTGGACACTCGTGGAGAACAGCGCACTTGGAGAGCCTCTGAGCAGCCTCTGCTCCCCTGACCTCTGCCTATCATTGCTTCTACCTCTGCAGCCTCGCTTTGTACCAATTCCAATGCAAGATGGCCCTGTAGGAGAGAAACAGTGTGAGGTGGAAGTGGGCTTCGTGCTGGGCGCCTGGGTGGACACTGGTTCCTGAGGAATGCAGGCCACGCTGGCCTGTTATTACGTTTCTTGTCGATTCTGCTCCATTCCCACACAGTCCCTGGCTTTGAAGTTGGGGAACCCCAGCTGAGAGTGCTGCCTTCTACAACCATGGGGAAGCTTGGTTACTTCCAAAGACACAAATGTTAAAACTCTAAAGGACTACAGGTTGCTGTGTGACCTCTGGTCGGGTGACTTTTTTTTTTTTTTTTTTTTTAAACAGAGCTCAGATCCATTCAAGTTTAAACAAAATATCCTTTTCAGATGTCCCAAGCTGCTCATCATGGATCAGCTGTGTGAGTCCTGTTGGTTGGGGTAGCCACACACTGAGAGGCCAACTGCAGGGTGTGAGGGCTCCTCCCGTGGCTGCGCAGTGTCTTCCTTCAACAGGAGCCTGTTCCTGCCAGGGCATCGCCAAGCTCCTCCCTCCAGCTCTCAGCAAGGATTTGATGCCTGCTCCTTGCAGCGCTTGGAGTCCAGACTGTTTACCTCCAGGTACCCCAAGGCCATAGGCAGCTGGCTGGGATGTCTTGCCCTGTCTGTTTCTGCTGGGGTCTTTATGGACCAGAACTCCCAGTCTTGTGTCCTTGCAGATAACCTGGAACATCTGTAGCCAGCCAGCTTCCCATTGTCTTCTAGAATAGTCCTTTGCTTGCCTTGGGCCCTCAGAGTCCTGCTTATTGGTGCAGACTTTATGTTGAGAGCCTGAGAGAGACTCACACTCATGGAGGAGGAGGAGGAGGAAGAGGAAGAGAAGAAGGAGGGGGAGGAAGAGGGGAGGAAGAGGAGGAGGAGGAGGAAGAGGAGGAGGAAGAGGAGGAGGAGAAGGAGGAGGAGAAGAAGGAGGGGGAGAGAGAGGGGAGGAAGAGGAGGAGGAGAAAGAGGAGGAGGAGGAGAAGAAAGAGGGGGAGGAAGAGGGGAGGAAAAGGAGGAGGAGGAGAAGGAACATGCATGCATATTAAATCCCCAGGACGGAGTCTGGGGGCTCTGGAGAACCATCAAACACGCAGGCAACAAAGACGCTGACTCCAGGTGTTTGGACTGGGTCCTGAGGTTCCACCTCTGCAGCAAGCTCCCCCCAGTGCCAGCCTGGTGTGCCCATTGGTTACTGTCCTTCGAGTTCCTGTGTCTGTGTCTTTTCCCATCAGGACTAGCAGCACACATTGTTCTGGTTCCACCCTCCTCTCAGCCCCTGACCCCGTTCTCCAAGATCTCAGTGACAGGGTGGCATCTGCCCAGAGCAGCTTATTTATCACCCATGCTCAGCCCTGTCTCCTGCCTTCTCTGTCTTTAACTAACACCTGCACAGATCCAGGCCAGGCCAGCATGTGGTCTAGGTACGCATAGCTCATCTGTCTTGGAAACCCACTTTTTTTCTGAAGAACAGTGACAGTTAGGAGGGAGAGGGGCAGGGGCAAGTGTCTCTCGTCTTCTGCGGTTGCTGCTTCTTGACCCAGCTGTCAGAAGCCTCCATGTGTTCTGAAGCAGGCAGGCTTCTAAAAGCTGGGTCTCTGCTGGCACCAAAGTGACAACCTTGTTTCAGTCATGAGAATGAATACCCCAGAAGTTTCAAATGATGTAGGAAAAGATAGCCTGCTAGCATTTATCAAGTCCGTATCTACTTAGAAAATTAAAGGGGCTTTTGTAATTTCTGAATTAACCCTAAAATGAACCTTATGTTTTTCTTTCTTTCTTTCTTTCTTTCTTTCTTTCTTTCTTTCTTTCTTTCTTTCTTTCTTTTCTTTCTTTCTTTGCAGCTGATGCTATCATTGCCTTTGTTTTTTATTCATTTTAATGAGAACAAAAGATAAAACAGCAATGAAACAGTTTCAAAACAAATTAGTAGGGTGGTAACAATACTTAATACCATGCATATTATTTTATTCATAGTAGTTATTCAGAGGACAAGATGAAGACCTGCTGTCTAAACAATATTAGTACAAACTTTTATTCTCAATGAACTAACACAAAGTAGCTGTATAGCTATCCTAACTCTCTTGTGTGTATGTGTGTGTGTGTGTGTATATATGTATATATATATATATATATTCTTTTTAAAATTTCTAATACTAGGAGAAAATGTACCATTTCTTATAAGTAGATTGTAAGTCATAGATACAGTATGAATCATAAAACCAAAAGTATAATTAAACAATATTCAGAAAACTAATTAAATATTAATTAATTAAAATTAAGTTAAATATTTCTAAGCAATATTCCAAAATTCAAATCAAATCATGAGTCCAACTTAGAGGCCAGAATGTTGTGCATCGTATGTATGAGTCTGTAGTCAATTCAGAGTACTCACACAGTATTTGGATAGGTTAATATATGCAAAGTTATCAACTAAGAAAAAGTTTCCATGGTAGTAAAGAATTACTAAGAATAAAACATAGCATAAACACTGGAATGGCAAATATCTGACCAGAACTTCTAACAGTTTGGGGATAGGATATTGCACAAAGTTCTA
>PVKN010010690.1:0-22381 GCA_004027915.1 Capromys pilorides
ATACTCTTAAGAAAATTAAGAGAGAAGCATCAGATTAATAGAATATAATCACAAAACATAAACTTGATAAAGGCTTCTATTCAAAATATGAAGAGCATTTGGGTCAAGCATACAACTCAGTGGTTCAGTATTTTCCTGCATGGCTGAGGCTCTGGTTTAGTCCCCAGCACTGAAATAAAAGCCGCTTAAAACTTAGTAGTGAGAAAATAAACATAGACAAGCAGCAAGCATTTGAAATGACGCTTAAAATCATATAGCACTAGGGAATTACAAATCAAAACAACAATGAGATACTACTGCACACCTATTATAACAGCTAAAATTAAGGGATGTAAAGACACCTGGAAATAGCAAATACTGCCAAGGATGCAAAGCAAGACAAAAGCTCATTCCTCACTGGTAAGAAGTCAGAGATGACACAGCCACTTCGAATGACAGTTTAGCGATCTCTGACAAAGCTAAACACAGACTTACAATAGGGCCATCACACTCCTAAGCCTTCACCCTGATGAGTTAAAAACTTAAGCCCATATAAAGCCTGTGCACAAATGTTTATAGCAGCTTTTATAAAAATTGCCAAGAACTGGATGTAGCCAAAATGTCCTTCAATAGATGAACAGGTAAGAAACTACATTCATACAATGATATTTTTCAGTGACAAAAAAAAATAAATTCTCTAAATATTAAAAAATATGAAGGAAACTTAAATGCATATCACTAAGTAGATAGAGCTAGTCCAGGGCTGAAGCTGGGGCTGGTTCTCCATGGCAGAGCACTTGACTAGCATGTGTGAGGCCCTGAATCCATCACCAACACTAAAAAACAAACAAACAAAAAAAGTAAAAGAGCTACATACTGCATGATCCTGAAAACATGACATTCTGGAAAAGGAAAAACTACAGAAACATTAAAAAAAATCAGTGGTTTTCAGGGGCTCTGGGTAAATAGGTAAAGGATGAGTGTTTTAGGACAATGACCATAGTTTGCGTGTATTTGTAATGTTGCATATATGTTATACATTTATAAAAACTCACAAAACTGTACATCTACTTTAACTATTAATTCATGAATTTTGGTTTGCTAATTTTAATACATATACTATGCTGATGTATGATGTTAGTAATAGGCAAAACTGTCAGTTAGACAGCTATATAGGAATTGTGCAATGTCTGCTCCATCATTCTGTAAATTTAAAACTGCTGAAAAAAAATAGAATCCAGTTAATGTTAAAGAAAACACTTGGTTGCTTAAAAATAATGGCTTCTCTCTTAATCATACTTTATGTTGGCTACCTTCTCCTCACTCAAAGACAGTCTGGTTGATGGAAAGTCTGCATTTGAATATGATTAATCACTACGAAAGAAAGAATGTAGAAAAAGACCACACAATGGCCCATAAAGAAGATGCACGAGAAGAGGTACAAGGTTTCAACTCACCTTTCATCAAAGAACAGGTCATCCAGCCACATCTACTGTTATAGAAATTATATTTTATCATAAAATATTTTCCCTTATGAAAAAAAATGCAGAATGCCAATCATTTGTTTAAATAACTACCAGTTTCGTGATCCTAGACCAACATCACCATGAATACACACACACACACACACACACACACACACGTGCACATTGGTGAAGAGCGGAAACTTCTGTGCCAGCATGCAGTAAAACATGGCCTCAGCTTGGAGATGGAGCTCTGTGAGCCCGTTAATTCCTGCTAGTGACATTGCCATGCCTCAAGCAAGCTCCACCTGCTTAATTGCTTCTTCACTTTGCTGAAAAAGCCTAGCTCTTTTATGAAATTCTCCCTTGGCTTCATACCCTCAGTATCAATTTACAAGAGGGAAAAAGTCCAAAGAGTAACAGAAGGAAGGCTGAGGAAAGTGTGTTTCAAAAACACCTTTGTGGGTAAAAGATCAAAGACCTCAGTACCAGCTTTCACTCTGCTGAGTATTGCTCAGCACGCCGCTTGACCTGTCTCTTCACCCGCCACTACAAAAGCAGATGGCAGGCCATGAAAGGATACATTAGTTGTAAAGAATTATAAAGTCATGCTCTATTGATGGTGGCCAAGAATGCTTTAAGCATTCTAAAGCTGAGATAGGAGAAGAAAGGCATTATTAAGGACTACTTGATTTGCATATAACAAAAATCTAACTCAAACAAGCTTAAGCACAAAGAGAATGAGCTGTTCTTTATAACCAAGAAGTCCAGAAGTTGGACATGTCTAGCTTCAGGAATTAATTGATACACTATCATAAAATCTAGCTCTCTGTGTGTGCTTCTGGTGGGTGTGTGTGTGTCTCTGTCTGTCTGTCTGTCTGTTTTTCTGTCTCTATCTCTGTCTGCCTCTGTCTCTGTCTGTCTTTGTCTCTGTCTGTCTATCTCTGTTTCTGTCTGTCTCTGTCTCTGTGTCTCTGTCTCTGTTCCTCTGTCTCTCTGTCTCTCTCTGTCTCTCTCTGTCTCTCTCTCTGTCTCTCTTCTCTCTCTGTCTCTCTGTCTCTCTCCTCTCTCTCTCTTTTCTCTCTCTCTCTCTCTCTCTCTCTCTCTCTCTCTCTCTCTCTCTCTCTCTCTCTCCTGATTAGAAAAGATGTTTCTGCTTCCAGAGAAAAGAAGGGGAAAACAGACGACAGGTAGACCTGCCCCAGTAGTGGGAGAGAATCTGGCAAACACACACATTCAGGCTGCCCTTCTATCTGCAGCTCGCCCCCATCTTAGAAACAGGTTATAGTTGAAGTTGTCTCAGATTGAAAGAGACAGAATCACTCCTCCACAGCTGTGTCCTTGTTGTCCTGCTTGAAGAAAAGTCTGGGTGGAAAACACTCCTCCAGCTTCTTTTCTCTTATTTGGATACCCCCTTTCTCATAAATCTACCCACACTGTGTCCCACCAGGAACCCATAAGTGTCTTAAGGAAAAGTTCATCTGTGTTTTTCTTTGCATTCCAGCACATGGGCTAGAAATAGGCATTTGGCCAGTATTGGATGAATGCCTGGATCTATGGATGAACAGAATAGGGAGTTTCTAACAAAGTAGAAGAGATGCCCTTGCCTCGAGGATGTTTTCCTTTGTCAAAGAGAACTATGATACCTCCTAGTATAACAAATAAAAAGCAGCAACAAGAATAAATTGACTCTGTATGATTTAAATCAGGTAGTGATGAGAGGATGCCAAGTATAAAAGTAAACAAAGACAGGTTTCCGCCGTTATGGGGCACACTTAGAGCCAGATTTTGCTTCTTATTATTTGTGCACAAATCTTACTCAATGTCAGCAATGTGATTCTCAAATAGAAGGGGCACATGGAGGATGCAGGGAGCAGATTGGATTGGAAGGGCCCATGGTGCTTAGATTAGTGCAGAAGAACAAGCCCCAAGGTTCAAATTCCTGCCCAAGCCCAGAATGTCTACAGCTGCCCCATATCCCTGACCACCACATCCCACTCATCTCAACTTCCTCCATCCAGGAATATAGCATTTCTCCACCAGTATAGAGTCAAATCCCTCCCACCCTTCTTTCTCTGACATATGCAGCCTACACATTAGCATGGTAATGTCTCATGCCATTAGTGAGTAACGTGCTGAATAATTAGGCTATGAAAATCTAACGGCAGGGATTTTTGTTTTATTAGCAATTTTCCATCCTATTGTGCTCATTTCATCTCATGTCAGCCAGCTTTCTAAGTAAACAATGATCACAGGCAGACATCATTTCCCAGCACATTGTGCTGCCAGGGTGACTTAACAGACCAGAAAATGGCTTAAGTTGCCTTTTGTCTTGCAGTCTCTGCCTTCTGTTGATGTCACAATATATCTAGTCCCTGGTTTCTTGTGACCCTGCAATATTCATTTCCTCTTTGTTTGTGCCTTTCTCTCCCCGTCTGCTCTCAATGTACACACACATCCTTCTTGTCCATCTTTGTTTTTCTTCTTCCTCTGTCTTTTTCCATCATTTCCTCTTATATTTTCCATGTCTACCTGTAATGACATCACACTGCTTCAAACTCTCATCATACAAAATAATTTGAATGTTGACCCTTGCATTCCCTGGCCCTCCTGTTCACCTGCACATACACACACACATACACACACACACACACACACACACTTTTTCTGCTCCCTGAGATGCGTGGCTGACAGATGATTAATATTAGGCTTAGCCTTATTGGAAAGCCTAATGCTCTTTCCATGCTGTCCCCACAGTCATCCACACCCGTAAGAGTCTCCCATCACTGAGACAACATTCTGCCTCTTACTACATTTTGTCCAAGTTATAAAAGCAGCTGTCAAGTCTGTGAGAAAGGTAATGGGGAAAGATAGCAACTACTTTTACCTGCATTACCATGTGAGAGAGATATGGCAGGGCAGGGTGATGGAGGTGTGTGATCGGTGGCCCTTCTGTTCTTTTTTCTCTCAGGCTCCAGGAGAACACAAGGTAGCGTATCATTATTGGCTGTACCTAAATACACAGGTGAAAAAACTATAGTAACTAGATAATATCTCCTTGAAAAAAAAAGGTATAGCTAAATTCTATTAACTCAGGCACACAATCTAAGTATCCATACAGAACCAATAACCTCACAAACTGTTATCTAATACAGTAGCTTAAAACAAACCAACACAACCCTTAGTTTTCATAGTTACACCTCAAAATACAGCATAATCACACACACACACACACACACACACACACACACACACACACACACACTGCTCCCACCAAGGAGCATAAACTTTGTCCCTTTGGTTCCACCCACTATTACTGATTCATGACACAGCCACATTTCTCCACATCTCCTCTATAACGCTTAAGGCACACATAGATATTTTTGGGGAGTTTTTAAATCACTAGTTTAACCAATGAAACTTAAGCCATACAGAACCTACTATAGCTCTCGTGAAAAAGAAACAAAAGGAAGAGTACAAGAAGATTTTGAAAAGCACTAATTCTAAAGAGTCTAAGACTTTTGCAATTGTGTCATAGAACCAGAACTGTTTTGTGGAAAGCTCAAAAGAAATGAAGCTAGGCATGGCAGTGCACACTTGTAATCCTAGCACTTAGTAGGCTGAGGCAGAAAGATTTCTGCAAGTTTAAGGCCAGCCTGGGCTACATGACTGTAAGGCTGGCCAGAACCACAAAGCAAGACCCTGTCTTAAAAAGATAAACAAAAATGTCAATGACAGCTGAACACAGTGATGCACGCCTATAATCCCAGCACTAGGGAGGCTGATCCAGGAGGACCACTGTGAATTTGAGGCCAGTGTGAACTACATAGAAAGACCCTGTCGAAGAAGAAGAAGAAAAAGAAGAAGAAGAAGAAGAAGAAGAAGAAGAAGAAGAAGAAGAAGAAGAAGAAGAAGAAGAAGGGGGAGGAGGAGGAGGAGGCAAAGGAGGTGAAGAGGAAGAGGAGGAGGCAGAGGAGGGGAAGAGGAAGAGGAGGAGGCAGAGGAGGGGAAGAGGAAGAGGAAGAGGAGGAGGAGGAGGAAGAAGGAGGAGAAGGGGGAGGAGGAGGAAGGAGGAGGAGGAGGAGGAAAACTTCTGTGACCTCAAAAAAATGTTCCCTAGACAGTAGAACATAAAGAGGTAATAACCAAATCATGTAAAATAAGCTACATATATATCTGCACTTGAAAAGAGAAACAGTTTCGTGAAGTTAAAGATGATTTCAGGTAGGTTTTAGATATTCCTGGAGAGGGAAACAAAACTGCCAGAGCACCAAGGTAGGAATGCAAATGGCCTGGGATCACAGAAGGGACAGCCCCGCTGAGGTGAGTAGTGACCACTGTAGCAGTAGGAGGCTTATGGGAACCTCCAGCTTTCATTCTGGAAAGCGTGCAGAGCCAGCATCCCCCAGGGCCGGATCACTGAGACTGTTATGCTTCATTCACCATGGACCAATCCCAGAACCAGAACTGTGCTGGCCAACCTCACTCCTGCCACCTCTTCTTCTTCCCTCTGGTCACAGTTCATAGGATATGCTACACCAGGCACAAAAGCAGCACCCTGTGCTGACTGCCACACCAGCAAAAATCACCACCGCTGACTTCTCCCTGCGTTTAGCGCGTCAGCATTCAGCACCATGGCCAGCGACTGCAGCATTAGGAAGTTTCGAGGCCCACAAGGGGCTTCCAATACAACAGAATCCTGGGATCGCCAGCCACAGGGGCGCCTTTTCCCCACCTCTCTTGTTTCTCATGTTTCCTCCCTCTGGGTTCACTCAGGGTCACTGTGCTTGGATGTCCATAAAGATCAATTTGTTATCGTAGCATATTTGCTGATTAACTGGTGGAGAGAAAACGGAAAGCACCTCTCTCCGTGGTTTTCTCTCCCTCTCTAAGAAACTGTACTTGACAAATGCCATAAACTCCTTCCCACATCCTGCCATTTGCTGAGTAAGAGAACAGAGCCTGCACTCAAGCTTGCTAGGCTCTCATCCACCATGTAAGAGCTGTATAGTCTTAGGCCAGTCCTAGGCAAAACAGTGCTACCTACCTCACTGGCTCTGTTGATGTGGTTGTTACTATTGCTCCTGCTATCTAGACGCACTGGCCACCTAGCTGTGGCTGGAACAGACTTCTACCCCAAAGACTCAAACAGCACCTGATACAGGAGGCTAGGCTCCGGAGCTTTCTCCTAAGCAGCCCGTGGCTTCCCTCCTCACTTCCTCCAGATGACCAAGCATCCTGCCACATCCTATAGCGCCTCCCTTTCCCTGCTCCCTACCTACCAGTCTCACTTTATTGATCTCCCCAAAATTTATCACATCCAATGTGCTGTTATTTTTGTATTTTTACCCCCTCTTTCTCCTGTAGGAATATAACAAGTTCCATGAGGGAATGAACTGTTTCATTCACTTGCATGGAGCATACCAAGGAGCAGCACCAGCATAGAGTGGGTGCTCAAAAGTACTAATGCAGCATTACTACCACAATTATCTAAATTATTACTTAGGGATTATTTCCTCTATTTTCTATAGGAACAAACAAAAGAATAGAAAAATGTAGCCCACCTATGAAAAGCAAGCCTGTAGGAGAACAGAAAATAAAGAGAGCCAACTCTCCAATCTATTTCATTAGAATAACCCTTAATGCATGTGATGTTAATGACACAGTCCAAGAAAGACCCTGCACTTTGGGAGTGCCAGTGAGAGCAGTTTATCTTCTGCTCCATTCCTCTTTGGCAGCCAACCCAAAGTTCTGTAAGATGGCTGGAGGCTGGCCAGGTCACCTCCTTAGACCTCCTAGAACACACACATAAGAATCCAGACTCTTACAGAGCTTTCTGAGTGCAGAACTTGGACATGGTGACTTGACTCAAGTGAGGCAGGTGTTGGCACTGAAAAAGAGATGCCACTAATGTCCAATGTGTCAAATTCGTCTCCACAAGCCACCCTTCCCATGAACTTCATGCTAGCTTTCTGCACTCTTGAAAGAAGACGGATGTGATGATCACATTCTTTCCTCAGCAGAGGGTGACTATGTCAAGAGCACAGGCGTGGCTCACTCTGACCCTCCTAAAAAGTAGTTTGCTTTCAAAGTGCCCCCCAGCTGGTGATATTACATCCTTATCTCAGGACTAGAATATGAGGGGGATGATCCGGACTTCAGGATCATCACAGGCAGAAACACCTGAGCCCAGGATGAAGTCACCCAAAGACTTCATGCTCTATAACTACCCTAGTGAAAAACAAATTGACTGGGGCACTGAAAACTCCAAAGGTGAGCCAGTGAAGCATACCTGGGTGCTTACATCCTCCAAACACAGAGCCATGGAAAGGACATGACAGAGTAGGGCAGAACGACATGCAAGAGAGGGAACTCTGGCTCTGCAACAGGAGGGCCTTTAAAACCAGCCCCATTCCAGTAAGCATGAGTCATGTGAGGGGTGGGAAGGAAGAGTTACAAGCCAGGTTGCTGCAGCAATGATGGTGTGGAGGGAGAGGCTGGGGCACCTGGGAAAACTGCCAGTGGTCAGTCTCGTGCCTTAGCATTACCCCATCTTCATTTTCTGGCCTTCTACTGCACTATGCAGTGATGCACAGGCACACAGAGACCCCTGTATGGAAAGGACATCAAGGACACCAGCTCAGACCTCATCCAATGCAGCCTGCCTGTGTCCCTAATAAGTGTCATGTCTGCCCAGGGTCATCCAAATAAAATATGGTTTGTTAGCCCAACTGAGCAGCCTAAAGGGTATCTATCCATATTCCAGATGCAGTAGAAGCCTAGGTAAGGACTGGGCTATCCGAAATCCGGCAACTAACTCTCTGACAAGCTACTTCAATCCCCTCAGGACGGATTAAAAGGATTATGAGACATCAATAATGCCTAAGAGACCTGAAGACATGCTGTGCTCCCCTCGATGATTTGGGTGTCCTTTAATCTTGCTTTTAAACTTGTTCCCTAAGAGACACTAATAAGGGATTAGCTTCTGATTTTAACAGGTCATTTTTCTTATTTATTTATTTATTTATTCATTCATTCATTCATTCATTTATTTTTAGGCTGGGTTGCTCTAGAGTTCAGGCTGGCCTTAAATGCACTTAGTATCCCAGGATGGCCCTGAGCTCAAATCAATACTCCCACCTCAGCCTCCCAAATGCTAGGATTACAGGCCTATGATGCTATGCTAGGCTTATAGCTCATCACTTCTAACCATGTTCATGAACTATGGTATCATAAACATGTATGGGTTTGCATGTAGGCCCAAGTAGGACTCCCTTCACATATTAAAGCCCCATCCCTGCATCACTGCGCAGCATCCAGTGTCCAAGTCACATGCCCATTGGTCAGAACCCCCCACCTAAGGTGTACCCATCTCTGTTCAAATTCATTATAGCTGACCATGGTTGGAGCCTTCACAGATTCTCAGGGAGGCAACAGTCCTAGCAGCAGGACTCAGCTATTAGGCTTAGCAAACAGTAGAAACCACAGCTATAGACCGATTTCCCACCTGGGCCACAGGGCAAAGTGTTGGCCTCCACCATTGCCTAGTGACCTCCACAAAGTCAACAAGCACAACCATCACGTTAGCCGCCACTGCAGAGAACAGCCATCTGGTGAGCGTCACATTGTTTTGGACACCTTTTCCTGTAGCATGCTAAGCAGTACTGGAGACCCAGAGAGTGAGTCCCCCAAAAGAGGCCTCCATTTAAGACCCTGCTAACGAATTTCAATGAAGGAGTAATGGGTTGGGACTCACAGACTTGACTTAGCCATTAACATGCTATGCTATCCCCAGCCTCTGTATCCAAAACTGAAAGGAGGTAGGTGGGTTGCCTACACCCAGCATGGCAGTGACAATAAATGAGATCATACATTCTCTACCATCAGAGGTCCCAGAAGAAAGCATAATATGCATGCCAGGTGGTGTTATTAATGACATACTCAGGTGTTTGCCGAAGTTCGCAATTAGCCTGAAAGAGTAATGATTAACTATTTCACGTTCCCAAAATTACTCCAAGCAGAACATTGTGGCATTAAAGAAATGACCTGCCACTCTCATCTTAATCTGGATTTTCTCCATTTTCTCTGGCTTACTGATGACAGGAGATACTGTTAAGAGAGCTATTTCCAAGAATATTAATTGACTGCCTTATTTGGTGGTGTTTATTTGCTGCCTCCTTCTCTCTCCCCACCCACCCCCACTCTCACTCTCTCTCCCTCTTTCTCTCTCTCTCCTCTCCTTTTGTTGAGCTGATTCAGACAACTCTTCAAAAGCTGTTGGCCCCATCAGCCACACAGCAACAGGCTACAGGAGCCTCAGCAGCCACAGAAGCCGCAGCAGCAAGCGGAGCATCGAGAGCTTTCCTTCGCTCCATCTCAGGAAGCAGTAGGAGCCATGCCAAGTGCTGGAGAGGAGGCTGGCTGCTCCAGAATCCTCACTCTTCTCCCAGAGCCTGGCACTGGGCACTGGAGATGCCATGAGCACACACACCAAGCAGGGTGGCATCCAGCTGGCGTGGGGAGCTGTATCCTCAGCACTGATGGGAGGAGCTGAGGAAGGAAGGAAAGACCAGAGCCAGCTCCTGGCTAGAACAGACACACAGAGTGGGGGATCCCAGAGCCATAAGGTAGCACCATGGAGTTGGACACAATCTCTAGCGAGGAAACCCATCTGTCCTCGAGGCTTAGCAAGCCTCCTTTTCTTGAAGGTCACAGAGAGATAAAAAGGAAGAGGAATCTTCCACCAAGGACTCAGGCCCTATGTCATAGAACTGGAGAAAGAGACAGCCCATAAAAAGCACAAGATGTCCAAGTCAACAGATTCTCTCTGGAGCCGCCTGGAGCTGCCAACCTGAGCTCTACTCTATAAAAAAGCATATAGCTGATCTTAAATGTCCCAGTGGCATGTCATACTCAGATATGATGTTAAAATTTGAGAAGGCCTTCTAAAAATGCTTTAACTTTAATAGCTTTACTAAAGAATATGAACACTAATCCCACTGAAATATTTACTATAGAGTGAGCCCTGACTGCACATCCCTGGACATTAAGACGTCCCCTAACCCAATCTGACCATGACTACACTATCTTCTTCTCCAGTGGACACTGTTATACTGCATGATAACTGAGCCTGCAAGGATTGGGAAGAGAAAAGAAAGAGTCTGTGGTGAACAAGCACAGCAGACCCTGGCGGGCAAGGTGACCAGACACCTGAGGACCTGACTCCATCGACAGCCCATGTGGTCTGGTCCTGTGACTACTGAACACTAGTGCCTCAACTTCCCCATCCAGAAAACAGTTATTGTAATGGCAGCACCTCTGCCCTGGCCATGCCTGGGGCTCAGCCAGGGAGCACAGTGCTGGCCCCAAGTGACAGCTGAGCGAAAAAAATCTCTGAGGCTCAGGGGAAAGCACAGTGCAGCTGTGAGCCCAGCACAGGCCACGGTCAAGGCAGCTATTGTGAACCGCAGGCGGTACAGGGTGCCTTAGACTACTGCTTACACTGCTGAGCAGTGCTCCTGCAGACGCGAGCCCCAGCCGACCTCTGGGCTCCCACTCTTACTGAAAGCCTCTTCTTCACTTGCTCAGGCCCTGCCAAGTCCCTGAATTCTGGGCCAGAGGGGCTCTCCGGTCCAGTCACCCCGTGGTGGAAGCAGACTTCAAGAAGAGCATGCAGGCGAACTAGAGGGTCTCTCCTTGCCACTCTCCCCCTTCTCTGTGGGCCCCGCGACTCTTCCTTCCCAGCTCCCAGGGACCTCGCGACACCTGTTGGGTGGGTGCCAAGTGTTCCGCTCTGCCTCACCGCCGCTGAGCTCCAGCCGGGATCCCCCTCCTGAGCGCGGCCCGCACCTGTATTTGTTAATCAAGCCGCCGAGGACGAGGTAATTGCCCAGCGGAAAACACGGGTGCAGATGTTAGGGAGCGCCGGGGCAAAAGCACTAAATGAGATTCTTGTTTTCCAAACACAGCCTGAGATTTAATTACACCCTTTCCAAGTGCTTATTAAAAACCCTTACTTTTTTTTCCTTATTGTTTTCCTGCATGGCGCATATTGAATCAGCCGCCACTGTTGTCTTGCTTTTGGAGCGTTTATAAAAAGAACCGATGTGGAAAATTGCAAACACAGATTGTACCCAAACAATATCTTCTCCCTTTGCTTTTCGCCTCTCCTTTCTTCCTACTGAATAACAACATCCGTGAATATAGTCAGCATACATCCGGGCTCTTTCCCAACAGCCAAAGGGGGCCCTTTCCACTTCCCCTCTATCACCTGAGATGGAGCTTGGAGGCCAGGGTGCAGGAGCACATTGGGACAAAGAGGGGACAGGTATAGCCAGGCCTGGAACCAGGGTCTGTCAGAGCCAACAGGACTGAGTAGCCACAACCATCCATGGCAGGTGGGGAGCTCACCACTAAAACACACACACACACACACACACACACACACACACACATTTCTCCCAGGATTGAGGAATGAACTCAGGTCTTCACACGTTAGGCAAGCACTCCACCTGTGAGCTACACCCCCCTAGCCTGTTTTTCTCATTTTATCTCGAGGTATACTCTCACTACCTTGCCTAAGATGACTTCAAACTTGCTGTGCCCCTCCTGCTTCAGCTTCCCAAGGAGCTAGGATTACAGAGGTGTGCCCCCGCTTCTCATAATGTTTCTGGGGCTTCATCTGCAAAGACCTGCAGCCTCTATAAATCCCTCCTTCAAAAAGGCACTGGGTCTCTGGATTCCTTCTCAACTTGAACTTCATGTCCTGATAACCATCTGAACCAGAGAGAGGGAACATCACTGCTCCCAGGGGCCCAGAGCCAGGGTCACAGCCAGACTGGGTGCCACTCCCAGGCACTAAGGGCTGAACTGGCCATTTACCTCTGGCTGATGCTACCTACTGGAAGAACAAGCCTGTTTCAGGGCCTTTCACAAAAAGAGGCCCAAGTCCTAAGGTCACACAAGGCCGCGGAGCCCAGAGCCCTCTCTGATCTCCTTTGGCGCCTCCTCACCACAGTGTCCTCACTGCTTCCTCAGGCTTCCCATACTTGCTGCCACCACTGCCACTTGGATTTGGAACAAATTTCAAAGGAGAGGCAGCAGTGTCCCAGGTGGAGCCATCTCCCTGCCTCCTCTCTATGGCAGGGATGGCAGGAGGGCCAATCTGGAAAAGGGATGCACACATTAAATTCTCCTGCTCTCTATCTCCTTTGCCATCCAGCAGCAGCCTCCTACATCCACACTGCTCAGCCCAGGGACGGGGAAGAGGGCTGGCTCCTTTGGCAACCCTACTGAACTCCCGTCCTGCCCCACTCTGCTGGGGGAGGGGGGTCAGCACCTTGGCCATGTGACTCCAACACCCCTTCATTTCCTCCTGAACTTCCCTTTGCTCCATCTTTGACATTTTGTGTTTCGAAACTACATAAGAATGAACGAGTGGTATGAGGGGAACCTCAGGAAGACAAAGTAATCAGCAGATTCTTTCATGACTCTCCCAGCCCCCTACAGTGCAGACAGCAGAAGCAGAACCCAAAGGGCACAAACACCCACTGTGCCAGCATGCAAGGACTGCATTCTTTCTGGCCTGTGGGTCATGCACAAAGGGTAGAGAAACAGCAGAAAGACTGATTTAAAAAGAAAAATTGGAAAAGCTGGTATTTCTGGTGAGACTCCTGTTGTCATCTGCTAGCAGACTCATAGGCACTTGGGAGTAAAAAGACTGTGAAGTGCTCAGATCCATTCTCCATTTCCACGCCATCCTTCTATCCCCTAAGCTCATGAAACTACAGCAACACTTCCTGGCCTTCCTGTGGCCCAGCCTGCGATCTACCCATTCGGTGCCTTCACTGGCACCTGGCGACACCATCTCTCAGGGGCCCCATCAGTGCTGCAGGCGCCCTCAGTGACAGCTGCATTCCAGGCTCCATGGTTTTGCCTCCAGCCTCAAGAGCAGAAGAAAGCTTGATCGCATAGGTAAAGATGTGGCAGCAGTCTCCTGGCCTGGAGCTCTTTGATCCCATTTTTTTGGCTCTCCCAATGGCTTTGTAAAGACCTGCATGAAATTTCTTTCCGCCTGTTCTAGAGTAGCTTCTAGTTCCTGCCTTAAGCCCTGACTGAGAAAGGGTCTCTACAGGCCTTCATACCCATTCTGCAGAGGAAGCTCAGAGAAGTGAAGTGGCTTTCCTGGGGGTCCACAGCAACTCAGAAGGCAGAGCTGGGACCACAGTCAGTCCTCCTCCCTGTAACACAAAGCTCCTCAGCAGCAGAGGAGAGTCTGATTCTTTTGATTCTCCTTTCCATTCTCTCCCAATCCCTGCCCTCCCCAACCCCAAATCAGTGTGTGTGTGTGTGTGTGTGTGTGTGTGTGTGTGTGTGTGTGTGTACGCGCGCACGCATGTGAGGGGGGAGCAGGGCCATATGTGTGCCTAGGTATCACTGATGCTGTGCATTCCTGAACTGGTAGGCATTGTCTCTGGCACCACCAGAAGTCCAAGTAGCTCAGGCGCCAACTTGGTCCTGTGGCTCTATAAAGATCTTGCAGGGAGCAAGCTTTCATTTCATGGGCAATTCAGAATCTCCGTGCAGAGGAAATTGATGTCTTGCCAGGCATTTTCCCACATGAGAGATGGTCAGAACTCACTGTGAAAGCTGATAAAGACAATGTCAGCTGGCAGCTTGGAACTGCACATAAAAAAAGCTAAGTTGATGAGCAAAAACTCTGAAGATGATGCAGAGAAAATCCTGTGTCTCCCCAGGGAAGCTGTTAACAGCCTGTCACCTGACCCCCAGGGAGCAAGCCACCAGCCACAGACAATGCACAGGCCCAGTTTGCATCAGCTTGCTTTGAGGAGCTCTGGACTTGTAGTTCCCAGCTGAGCTCCACTGAGACCTCACAAACTTCATGGAGCCCATGGCCCACACCAAGCTTCTTTTGGAAAAGGGCAAGTTCAGCCTGCAGGGAAGAGATGCCTGTCATCAGCCCTGCTGCCGATGGGAGGGTATGTGTCTGGGGAAAGGAATGAAGGACCACTGCCTTTGACCTTCAGAAGGCACCTCAGTCTTACAATCCCCTCCCTCTCTCAGGTTGCCTTTTCTGCATCAGAAACAGCTGTTGTTCTCAAGAGTGAACCCATAGGCTGGGGAGACAGCTCAGGGGTCTAAGCACATACCCCAGAGTCCCCATGGTGAACAGAGCTTAGTCCCTGAGGTGATATGACAGCGGGTGGTCCACAGAAGTCCTCCTGGCCAACTAGAAAACAGTGGCCCTGCAAGCCTCACAGAGCTCTGTGGCTGCACAACCTGATTAGAGAAATGACACCTGTGCTTCAGGTGCCACTGACCCCACCCCCCAAACTTTCAGTAAGCGAACAGCTATACACTGACTTGGGGGAAGGACATGCAGGCCACTCTCTCTGCTGAACCATCTGCAGGAGCTGGTGTTGCTCTCTGGCCACTGCTGCCTCAATTTGTCAAATGGGGATAACATATCAATCACCTAGTTAGATAGCTGTGCAGAGCCATTATGTTCAAAATAGAAAATAGTGTAGCTCGATACAGTGGTGGATGCCTGCCATGCCAGAAGGATGCCCGAGGCAGAAGGATAGTGAATGCAAGGCCTACATGGGCAACTTAGCAAGACCCTGAAGAAAAAAGGAAGAGAGAAACAGAGAGACAGAGACAGAGCAGGGGAAGGGAGGGGAGGGGAAAGAAGGAAGGGGAGGAGAAAGGAGGTGAAGGAGGGGTGGAAGAGGGAAGGAAAGAGGAGAGGGAAGAGAGAGGAAGCGAGGAGAGGGAGAGGTGGAGGGGAGGGAAGGGAAGAGTAGGGAAGGGAGAGAAGAAAAACATAAGACACAGGCACATGGTAGACGCAGCCAACAGCAACAAGGAGCAGCATTAGATCCTCAGCCTCCTCTCTTTTTCCTTAGATACCTCAAGAAGGACATGAGGAAGGCTATAAGTCTCTGTGGATACAGAAGACAAGAATTCAGGGGCCCAGAAAATGTTTAGGGGTTCTAGCCACTACCTGCTTCTGTTTCCCACATTCTGGAATATTGCTCCAGGGCCTTCTTACCTGGATGTCACCAGAACCGCAGCAACTCCAGCCTGCCCTGGGGCTCACCTTCACAGGGCACTGCCCGAGCAGGGAGCCACGCAGATAGCCAAGCTGGTGTGCAGGGCCTGAGGGAGGGGGCAGGAGGAGAGGGCCCTGCCCCGCGTCCTACAGCAGATGGGACAAGATGTCCTCCCAGGACCAAAACCCATGTGACACGGCACATGATGAGATTAAGGACAGGATGAGCGGGCAGCATAGGAGGCCTCTCACAGCCACCCAACTCTCAGAAAATTCAGGACCTTGGTCTCTGTGACACTGGCCTACACTATGCCCTGCCTGACACCTACCCACAAGCTTTCAGTGCCCTCTGTCCTCTTTGGTCTCAGAATTCAAACAGCAAGGCTGCACTGAGTTTTAGATTGGGAGGGGCCTTGCCCCATGGCCCATAACATTTTCTGTTACCATATTTACCACAGGCCCTCCAGGGGCTACCACCAGGGCAAAGCCCAGCCTTGCCTCCCAGAGCTGCCCACCTCCTCACCTGCATAGCACAAGGAGAAACCTCCTTTGCCTCAGCTCCATTCAGGCACAAAACCCTTTGTTCATCTTGGCATTTTTGTCTCTATCATCTCCAATCTGCCAGGACAAAGCCAAACTTGCCTTGGGTTGCCATGGCAACTCCATCTTACCAATCTATGTGCCTTGACCCTAGAGCTAAGAGACCAGGGTCTGTAATCATCAATCTTTGGAGGGAGGCACCAGCAGAACTTATGGGCATTCTGGATGGGGAGGTGCTGCCAGGGGTGGTTGGGTGCCTGCCCTGTCAGAGCCATGTTTGCTTTCTCAGCAATACACAATAGGAGGAAGCAAATGAGAGTGGCCTTCTCTCAAGTCAGCCTCCTTTATCTGCCACCACTCAGCCCAGGCCATCAGCTTCTCTTTCCTGAACTCAGCCAGTGCCAGACAGAACCAGAGACCCCTCATGCGACCTCCATGCGACCTCCCTGTTAGTCTCCCTGATGGGACATCGCCCGACACGCTATCCCTATCCACTGCCAGGAATTGCTCTGGAGCCAGCCCTGTTCCATATTCATCAGGGTCTGTGCTCCTCGCACCCTCCTCTGGGCTCTCTTTAATGCCGCCTATACCTCATCCAGGCCCTGAAGCTTGCCCTGTCTTCCTGATCACATCCTCCTGAGCCTCTCATGATTCCCCTACTGTACCAGGTATTCTCTCTCTGGGCCACTGCATATGGCATTCTCATTGCCTAGACTGCTTGGCTCCATTGTTTAATGAACTCCTGCTCAGCTTCCAACCTGAGTTTCTTACCACTTGCTCCAGAAAGCCCTCCCTAAGAGTCCTGCCTACGAAGCTTAAAATATCTACAGGCTCATCCATTTCCTTATCCTTGCCCTCCCTAGGTGACATCACATGCAGTGTGAGCACCCATGGGCCAGGCTGTCTCCCCTCCTACTCTCAACTGTTGAAGACGCAGCACCTGTTTGGCTTACCTCTGTCACATTGAGCAAAAGGAACTCACTGTATGACTGAATGAATGAATGAATGAATGAGAAGATGGGGAAGGAATCTCCATTTTTGACTGCTCATAATTCATCACAGAAAGTTAATGTAAGTATTGGCTGAAAGATGCTTCTCAATTGCCTTGGCTTGGAGAATCACAGCTAAGGCCTCAAAGAGATAAAACACTGTTTACATTCTTATGGAGCCACCATAAGTGTACAAAAAGGCCCTTCCTCAACTCCAATCAGAAGCCCATCCCAGCCTGATTTATATAAACAGAAGGCAGGAGAAAAGTCCAGGTCACTGTAAGGCCCGGGGCAGGACAGGGGTGGTCGTATAATGCACAAGCTTTGTCTGCCTGCCTGTGAGGATGGGCAGAACACAACCGCTCAAAGCTGAGTCAGGTGGGTGTGATGCCAGCAGACAGGTTTACAGAAGCACCTGCAGAAGGACATACTGGGTCCCAAGTGACCACGGCAGGAGCCCAGCTGAGTGTAACTCTTGGTCCACTGGCCATCCTTCCCTACTATTCACCACCACCTCTGGCACAGACAGCAAGAAGCAAATTCCTGTGCATCACTAAGAAGCCCATACCCATAGCTGCCATTACAACCTGCTCTGGGTAGCTGCAGCAGGCTGCCCTGAGGGAGATGGGCAGTGCTGGACAGGATAGGGGAGTGTGGGCTCTGGCCTAGAGCAGACTCAGCTACATTTTGGTTCCTCCAAGAAACCAGACCCAGGGCTCTGTCTGAGATGTCGCCAGAGGATGGCAAGAGAAAAACCCCCCACCCCCACCCCCACACACACAGTTCTTTTGTATCCCTCTCCATCCAGGCTATTCAATAAACCAATTTTTACAAGGTTAGTCAATGTTTTGGCTCTAGTCCTTCAAGGTCAGTGAGGACTCAGGACATAAGAGAACTTGTGCTATATAACATCCTATAACTCAGTGGTGTCCCAAATTTTCTGTTCAAGGACATTATGGACCACAGAGGAAAGGGATCGATGATGCATAGTGTGTCTAAGGAGAGTCACCTAGAGAGAAAACATTCTCTCAGACTTTCAATAAGAGCAAACTGGTCAAGCAATGGCTGTGACTCATCCAGACGGCTGACACTGACAACAGTTCTACAAAGCATTGTACATGGTTTCAAGGTAAATCCTGAGGGGATTTGACTGACCTTGTCAGACATAAAATTTACATGTTTTGTTTTATAGGTCTTGCTTCAACTTGGCCTTAACCACCCAGGATAAAAGTTTAACCACAAGGCACAAAAAGTAAAGCCAGAATAATATGCTCAGCTGTAAAAGGCTCAAGTCAACAACTTCCGACATTGCCAGTTCTGCCAATAACCCACTACTATTATGGAATATAGCTCTTTGTACACAACTACTTTCACTTAGTTCAATGAGAAGAAATATTTGTACCAACAGTATTTAAAAGAGTTATAATGTCTGCATCTTGTACTCTGAACAACTACTATAAAGACAACATTATGCATTGTATCAATTATTGTGGCTGTCCTACTAATGTTTTTTTTAAAAGTTCAAACTTTATTTTTTATTATTATTTTATTTTTTTAACTTTATTTATTTGTGTTATGGCTGGCTCAACCTGCCCTGGGGATGTGGCTGTCACAGCATGTGGTGCCAGGGATTGAACTGTGGTCCCTGTGGTTGCCTAAACTTTCCTAAGCAGGTGCTTTAGACCACTGAGCCATCTCACCGGCCCCTACTACTAATGTGTTTTGAAACTGTCTCTATATTATTTCTTATTAAAAGTAATAAAAACAAAAAATAAACCAATTCTATCAGGAAACAAGGATTTGATATTCTTCCAGAACTGTAGGAATAAAGGAGTTGGGGACTATGATCACCAAAAAATTCTTCTCAGGGTGTGGAAGTGAGTCTGTAGGCTTCTGCCAAGGGCTCTCCCTCTCCCTCTCCTTCTTTTCCTCCCTCCCCCTCCTTTTTCCTCTCCTGCTCCTCCTCCACTCCCTCTCTCTTTTTCTCTCACACACCCTGTCAATTACATAATGTTAAACATCTGGATGGAATTTCAGCATCCACCTGCTAGATCTAGACTAATTCTACTTCCAAAAGCCTGAAGGAGAAGATCCAACTGAGTACCACACTAGGCCATGATGTTTCCCTCCTTAGTCCTAGGACTGTGTTTGGCATCCTGAACCACAACACAAACTCAGAGGCAAACCTAGTCTGACTTAGTCAGCACCCATGGCAGTCCCTCAGCTTTGGACAAGACCACAGCTCACCATTCTGAACCATTAAATCATGTTGTTGCCCCAGCCAGAAAGCCCAAGAGGCCTCAACAGCACACAGTCCTAAAAGAAACTGCTTCCTTTTTGGTTCTTCAAATAATCTGTTTTCCACAACCCTGGCTACTCAAGAAGCTAAGGCAGGGAAATTGAAAGTTAAAGTCCAGCTCAGGCAACTTAGCAAGAGAGTGTCTCAGAATAAAATTTGTAAAGGGCTGGGGCTATAGCTCAATGGTAGAGCACTTGCTGGCATGCACAAGTCCCTGGGTTCAGTGCTAAAAAAACAAATCTGTTTTCCTCTTTTCTCCCTCCTTGGACTATACTGTCTTCATTCTAAATATTTATGGTGTCTTGATTCATTAACATTCCTCCCAGGACCTCTTTAATAAATATGCTGTGGTTGTGGGGGGAGCCTCTGCTTGAATATTAAATTTATAAGACATATAATCCTCCTAATTAAGCTGGATTTCATCATGTGCATCAGAGTAGAAGAAAGAGGGAGAGAATGGGAAAGGGGGACAGCCTTGGAACTGCTGCAGAGCTTGGCCCTGGTTAAAGTCTCGCAGTTGTATCCTCTGCTCCTCGGCACATTCAGTCGGGTAGTGTTTCTGAGACCTAAGCCAGGAGGCCAGCCCAGGTAGAAAAAGGACTGCTTCCTTCTGGCCTCACCATTTGCAGTCCAGACAGAAAGGTGAGATCCCAGTGGCCAGAGCAATCCCAGGGGCCTGGCCTTGCATCCCCCTACCCCTGGGCCATACCACCTGTGCCAGAGCCACTCCTAGACACATATCCACCACAATTCTTCCTCCTCAGGCCCCTTGAGGTTCTGTAGTTCTGGGCCACAGCATTCTATGTTGGCACTTGCCCAAAATCTTCCACTGACTTAAGGTCTCCTTCCTGACCACTGAGGGAATGCCACCTATTGGCCCAAGGAGGATCCCGTGCTTTGTCAGCATGCTTATTTGCTTACCCAGCATTTATGTGCCCCATGACTTGCCAAGTATCTTCTCAATCTGCAAGGAACACTTAAGCAGCCTAGCCATAGCTCTTCCAGGATGAAGATGCCAAGCTACTACTCTAGGCCTGGGGACACAGGCCTTCTTATCCAGCTAGTGCCCTGAAGTGGTCCTCCCTGGGTAGATACAGGCAATTTCTCACTGCACCCCCTTGACAGCATGAAAGACATAGAAAACATCAGCCATGATCTTGCCCATACAGCCTCCATTCTTGTCACCTAGAGAATGATGCAAGTATGAGGGGCAGCTAAAAACTATGTGTATCAGTCAGGGTAGTAAAGGAACAGACATAACACAAGATGTACAAATGTATAAGAAATTACCAGATTGCCTTATGACCGTCAGCCAGAGTCTGATGAGGACACTTCAGAGGGCCTCTGCACACTGGAGACTGAAGGATCCAGTCCAAGGTCTGGAGCTCACTGCAGTGTTCCGTGCAAGCCCATAACAGCAGGCTGATGTGACAGAAGGCTGATGAGTCTACACCAGAAGGCTGAAGGACCCTAGGTGAAGGCCACAGAGTCTGCACTAGAAGCCAGATGTCCAAGCTGACTGTGAAGACCGGAGGTCCTCCAGGGAATTGGAACACTCCATCCTTCCTCAATTCCCTTTTGTATCCTTTAAGTGATGAGTCACTCTAGGGTGTGGCCTCCATGCCCTAGGGCAGAGGATCTTGCCCTAGAGTGTGGAATTGCTGAGTGACTTCCTTAAGCTTTTAACTTCTCAAGTTGACACAATTATTAGCCACGACACTATGGTAAATGTTTAAATTTTTCAACTGACTACAGTAAAAGGTACATTGCCATGAATCCCTCTCAAAATACTGTCTCTTGCCTCAAATACATTCATTCCTTATTCTTGCCAATCTCTGAAGCAGTTCTGAAGTCCTCTTTCACGTTTTAGTTGTAGTGATGGCTGCTTCAGTGTCCCAAATTGATTAAAAACATTTACCGTTCATAATCATTTTGACTTTAGAGAAAAGCTGGGAATAGCATAGTGCCAGGCCAGTGACTAAGGTGGCTGAGGACACACTGCAGTGTTTTCACAAGCCTGGCTTTCCAAAGGGTGGCTCTGAGCAGCGCACTCACTGTGCACTTTATCACATGGGGCAAAGCCACTCAGAACAGAAGACTTCCAGAACTGCTTCAAAAAATGGCAAAAATGGGCTGGTGAGATGGCTCAGTGGTCTAAAGCACCTGCTTAGGCAAGCTTAGGCAGACACAGGAGACCACGGGTTCAATCCCTGGTACCACATGCCACCACAGCCCTGCCTTCAAGGTGGCTGAGCCAGTCAAAAAAAAAAGCAAAAATGATGGGAGAAGTGCATTCACAGCAAGGGGGAGTATTTTGGGGGGAATGATAGCCATGATTCTTATACTGTTATAATTATTTTTAATTTATGCATTCACTATATATTTTGATCACACTTTTTAAGATAAGGAGTAAATATTCACACTTACAGGTGCCAAGAACCCACACACACACCACCACCACCCTTTTCAGAGCCTAGAGCAAGACTATAAACCAGAATACGGATAAAAGCCCCTGCTGAGAGATCCCCCCTCCTTGTGCCTTTCCTGCCTTTTCCACACTGAGGGGCTTTGCCTGTGTGCAGACATACCAGTCCACGCGTCTACCAAACCCTCCAGACTGTGGTCACAGAGAAGAGCTACAGGGCTGGGTGTCACACAGAGGATGCACTGTACTTGGGGGGCAAATTCTGGTGTCTTACATTCATAGAACGTAGTCTAGAAAAGGATCACTCTGTGGAGAGGGTCATGGGGCCAGGAGGGCTAGAGAGCAGGGCCCTGGCTGTGTGGCTCTAAGGACAGTGCTAAAGGTGATGGCAAGTGCTAGAGGAATTCTGGGCAAAGCATAAGATCAGGGCAGATGCAGCCAGGTAGGAGAGATAAGTGAAGTATTCTGAGGGGCAGGACCTACCTGGAGAGACAAAGAGCTGCATGCAGAACAAGAGAAAGGCCTTAGCTAGAGGGCACAAACCCCTGGACATTCTAGGCAGAGTACTGGGACAAATAAAAAAAAAAAAAAAAAAAAAAAAAAAAAAAAAAAAAA
>PVKN010010691.1:0-22380 GCA_004027915.1 Capromys pilorides
AAACTGGAAGCTAAAAGTTATCCAGCAAGGCACATATAAAATGTGGAAAAGCTTAGATCATTGTCAGAATTAAATTTGTTGAAATCCTATTGGGAAAAGGGACCTTTTTTCTTGCAGTTTTATTTACATCTGTAGTAGTATTTTTTCCAACATAGATATTTGTTTCATATTCAGAAAGTACATGGCATCTATTGTAATATGAATTTCTGCAATCTTTATTGAAAAATACAAATTCTTCCTCGGAATTTTTGCATAAACAGTGTGCACAATCAGATCATCAGACTGAGATATGTTTTAAGTGTACCCAGCAACTTTGATCACCTGTTTAATGTTTTCTTTCTAAATTATAAGTATTTAAAAATTCATGTATGATATGTACCAGTCAACATATTTACTTCAGCAAACACTGAATGTTTACCTGACTGCTTGCTATTTGGAGGCTATTTGTATAGATTTCATGAAGTTGCAGCTGATGAATGCCATGTGCAGTTAGGGTTTTAACAATATTTTGTCCAACATGCTGACTTAAAATGAACATATTTCTTACTGTGAAGTAATGTAAAGATAAAATAATATCAGATTTAATGGTTTAAACTAGAATTTTAGCTATAGCAGGAGATAGTGATATTAGCAGAAATATGTAAAATTTAAAAATAAAAGCAAGAAGCTTAATAGCTATTTATTTTCTAAAATAAAGATATGATACCCACCACCAAATAAGTATGCATAAATTGTGTCTCCGGGATGATTAGGAACACAAGAAACTTGAGTGGGATTCCAGAAAAGCCATGAAGAGGGAGACAGGCCTGGGACTTGCCTAGGCTTTGAGTCATGTAGCTGCTGTTATAATTAATTTATAGATCTTTGTTTATAGTTAGGAATCAAAAAGATTGTCTCCAGTACTGTACTGATAATCTTTAATTAGTTTCTCTTTATTATCAGCCTGAACTACAGGTGTTCTTTTCAGAAGCTTCTAATAAGATGCATAGAAATGTTTAAGTCCATTTGTAATGGGTGAGCGGGTATCTGCTCTAGGGCAGGGAGTGAAGTCTCTCAGCTGCACAGGATGCGTGTGGAGGCAGATGTCTAAACAGTAGGTGAGGGATGTAGGCAACGTCACTGGACTGCGTTTTCCAGCTTGCCGAGTTTTGGAGTTTGGCCAACTTGGATGACGGGGAGGAGGAGTTGGGGATTTATGTCTGGCTATTGGGATATGAGACTGTTGGAGAAGGCTTAGATATAGTTTGAGGAAACCTGAAGGTTCTGGCCAGGGATAAACACCGGCTGGGTTTGCTTCTTGGAGTTGGCACTTCCAAGTACGGGGCTCAGCTTCTGGCTTCCCTTGGTGGGTGTCTAGCAGTCCCTTCCCTTGGACCCATTCTCTTCCTTTCCTTTCCATATTTGTATTCAAATACCCAGCTTCCTAACCTGCTATGAGATGTTGATTTTTCTTTTTCTTTTTGCTGAGCCAGGGTTTAAACTCATGACCTTGCACTTGCCAGGCAGGCGCTTGTGTCACAGAGCTATCTCCCGAGCCCCCAATTTTTCTTTGAAATAAGCCAAACTTACTGGGAAAAAGATGATCATATAAATCCTGCATGCTGGTAGCCCCTGCGGGATGGAGCTGCAGAATTTGGGAGCTGGTGCCTCTCTGCATCTGTACGCAGAGAGCGAGGGCAGCAGTTCCTGAGCCCTGCCTTCTCTGTGCATCAGCCCCTGATGTCCCACATGAAGGGTCTGAATTCCTTTCCTTTCCTCTGCAGCTGTCCTTGGGCAACCCTGGAGCTCGGCACACAGGGCCTGGTCTGCTGCTAGAAACTGTGAGACACTGCCCAGACCACAGCTTTCCTCATCACTGGGCTGCTGTCTGCCTTCTGCGGTGCCACTGGTCCCCAGCTCTTTGTTCCCTAGCCAATACATTACACAAACCTTGGGGCATTCTACCCACCTGTACAACTGGTACACATTGTCTCCATTTAATAGTTTCAAGACAATCTGGCTAGAGAAAATGACATCCTCAGGAAAGATTTTGAGGACATGTTCTCTAGGGAGAAACATTTAGTTAATGAGAAGCAAAACTGTGCCCTGGCAGGAACTGGGCTGTGCATTAGGTTCACTCTCCAGCCTGTGGTGCTGTGCCTGGTGGAGGGCACGTTACCTCCATAATGCTGTGCTACCTCTGCTCAGTTTTCATCAACAGAGCAGGAATACCAGCATCCTTCATTTAGGTCGTTATGAGAAACGATGTTAACTCCTTCACGTATGCATCAGAGTGGAGACTTGTACCTAGTAAGCATAACGCAAATGTCATTTCATATCTCTGTATCTCAGCAGGGAGCATTGTGTTTTATACATGCTGGGTGCCTATTGCATATTTTGCAAAGTGTGATATTCAGAAGGTAGGAAAGTGATTTCCTCCTTTCTATGCAGTAAATTTGGCTGTAATGCCATGCTGTAAGAAAGACATTCCTTGTTTGGGAGTTCAAGATTTTATATTAGTAACTGTGTGCCTGTGATTTGTGCATCAGACCTAATTGGCCTACTCTGTTGGAAGTTCTCCATATTTCCTAACTCCTAAAATAAATTTGAAAAGATAGAAACAGCTTAATTAAATGATTTATCCCAGTGTTATTGTACAGATATTTCAAACTCCTAGAGTATACAGAAAGACATTAAAAAGGCTCTGCACCCTAAGTCCTGTGATAGGTAGGTAGGCGCTCTTAGCTTAGTAGCCCACTGTGCTTACCTGTGTGGCCTATTCCTAGTAGGGAGCTGTGTAAACAGCAGGTGTCTGATGAACGTGTTTTAAACTAATGAGTAACAAATAGGTATTGCTTTCTTCTATGGCTCACGGAAGGTTCTCGGGAAGAAGTTTTGTGTGTGAGTTTCCTCATAGATAGAGACCATGTGGTCCCCTCCCCCTTGCTCTTTGGGTGTTGGCCTTTGAGGGTGGCTGACAGAGTTAGCACTCCACATAGTCCAGATGAGAAGGCTGGGGAAAGGATGCCACCGTCAGCTTGAGGTGTCTGGGTCCATTCCCAGGATGAAGATCACAGCCCCAGGGGAAGACAGGAAGTCTTTTCTTTTTTCTTCTAGTTCAGGAGATTTTAAAGGTTTTCGCTGGTAATACGTCATGTGTCAAAGACTGAAGGACATAAGTCGTTTGATCTAGGACTTGGCAGTTACAACTTGGAAAAGATGATTTTTATAGAAGTGATTATAGGCACCAAAAGGTGAAAAAAACAAAAGCTTGGAGTCCTATGTTGGTATTTTTGTGTGTCTTCTTACCCTAAAAATGTTTATTTAAAAAAGACTTATATAATAGGATTATAATAATAGTAAGAATGTTTTTCTAATGGAGAAATATAGCTTTTTTCATGTATTTAGCACAGGGTCTATAGGGTCTCACTACATATCAGACTGGTAGTGATACTCCCGTTTTCAGCCTCCCAAGTGCTGAGATCACAGGCATGTGCCACCACGCCCAATCTCAAATGCCATGTCAGCGCACCCTGAGGGGAGGGCCAGCACGCATGGCACAGCATGGCATGCTGGGGACTGAATCCCAGTCCCTGTGTCTGCCTAAGCAGGAGCTTTAATCTGCTATCTGGCTAGCTCTAGAAATACAGAGCTTTAAGGAAACATATTTGCAAAGGACAATGCAACTTGACCTTTTTTTATTTGTTTTAATCCCTTCTTTTATTTATTTTTAGTATTTCTGAGGCAGGGCCTCGCTACGTATTTCAGTCCAGGCTTGAACTTACTTTGTAGCCTAGGCTGGCCTTCATCTGACAGTCATCCTTCTGTCTCAGCCTCCCAAGTGCTGGGATTACAGGGATGCACCACCACACCTGGCTTTGCTTTTTTTGTTTTGTTTTGTTTTTTGTATTCTTTACTTGGTACTGAGAATCAAACTCGGGACCTTGTGCTTGTCAGGCAGGCACTGTGCCACCAAACAGGCTCAGTCTCCCGAGCACTAGGATTACAGGCATGCACTACCATACCCAGTTGTACTTGTTTTTAAAGATATTTCTGTTGTCCATTGTCCATTTAATACTCTTTCCCCCCTTCTTTTGGTCTTAGTGTATTACAGACTTTTGGGGGGACCATTATGTCACCCCTTGGTCTCCAACTATAAGAAATTTATTTCAGTGCCAATGTGTGCAGTGTGATTCCTGTGCGGCAAGCTCACATCCCAGGTGGTTGGAGGGATTCATCATTTTATAAAAAGAATGAAAGAGCCTGCAGTTGCTCTCCCTCATTTTCACGTCTGTCTCACCCACTTTGGAGCGGTTCATTTAAATCTGTCTCTATAAAGGAAAAGCTGTCATGGGGTGAATTTTATGGGCCATCTAATTGCTTCTGTCATAGTTCCACACTCTGCTTGTGCGTGAAAATCAAGTGCTTTGGAGGATAGCTCACAGCAGGAACACACAGGTTTTCCCAAAAACAACACTGCCCCGTTTTCTTGTGAAGTGTAGTGTATGTGCCGGTGGCAGCGATTCTGTTCAACTCCTGATCGTTCACCATAGAAAATGCATTCTTTGACTAGAGTTTGGGGCTAAGTAAACAAAAGGAGTGCCCTGTGTTGAATCTTTGCTTGACAGGAAGGAATGATAGTTAGTGAAGGTTTCATTTCTTTAATCGATGCAAGTGCTCAGCATGGGGTGAACCTGTGTCAGGATATCTTTTTGTAAGCTCATGTTAGTTATCTTAGAAGTTTAGCCTTTGCTCTAAAACTTTAGTCATGGAGATTTATGAAAAAAGCTGTAGTTGAATTTTAAAGAGGGAAAGGTGGATATTTGGCTGAAGAACTGCTGCATTTCTACCACTCAGGGGTGTTTTCTTCAGGAATTACCTTGTAGATGCAGAACTGGCAAGCAGATATTTTCAGGATTCAGCCCAGTACATGCGTGGCAGCCCAGCTGGGGCCTGCTTCACCTGTGTGCTCCCCCATCTCCACAGCTATTTCTCTTTCCTGGTCTCCCAAGCCTATTTCTCTTTGTCCAGCCCCATGCTCCACATTACCATTCTCTTCTTTTAGGGAACCTCCCCTTTTGGGGGAAGCAGAGGAGACCAGACTGAAGTCTGTTTAGTCACTTGATGCCTGGAGTCTGACCTCAAGTTCTGCGTTCCTCTGTAGCCTCCCAGGTTCTGGGTTCCAGTGGAGTGGAACTCGAGGGGTTAGGCACTGAGCATGATATTTTGCTGCCCTGCGCTGCCGTGAGCCCCACAGAGTGGCCTCTAGAACATGTATGCCCTGGAGCACAGTTTTTATCAGCCTTGCACCCTAATGGTCCTCAAGAGGCCAGGGCCTGTGGATTTAAGCCCTGATTTAGGAGTTAAATTTAAACAGCAATCAAAAGGAAAACAACAGGAGAGTCCTAGAGACAGCTAGAGTACTGGAGGCAAAGAAACCTAATATTGTAAGGAGAGGATTTCCCCCCCTCCCTTTGGGAGAGTAGAGAAGTTTCAGTGCCTTCAGATTAGAATTAGCATTGTATTTGTTGGTCAGAAATATACCAGGCTTTGGAAATAAAATCAGAAGACTGTTACTACCCTAGAAATCAGAATTATAGAGTAGGAAGTTCCTAAGAAATGCAACTCTAGGCCAGCTCCCCGACTAAGGAACTGAACTCATCGTGTTCAAAGTTTATTCTAGTCTCTTACTATTTTAAAAATATCTTCACATCTACAGTTTGTCTTCCTTCTTCACTGATGGAGGTTTAAGAGCCTCTTTGGGGCCACACTGAAGGGAGCTCTTGGCCCCATGGCCCAACCTGCCCCAGACTTTACCCTAGGGTCCGGGGTACAGTGGGCCACTTCAGTGCCCCAGGGATTTTTCCTTCAGGCCTCCAGCACTGGCCCCCTGCAGAGGATCTGGAACCCTCCAGGCTGGTGTGAAGCCACTGGAATGTGGCACTCTGACCCCTGGCAGTTGAGTGTACTACATGGACCTGGCTGATGAACCAGTAATGACTTGCAAAGGGAGCCTGCTCTGTGGCCTTGGGGTGGGATGGAGAGAAAGGAAATGCCAGGCAGGGACACTGGGACCTCCACGTAGCTCAGTGGGCAGGCGTGTGGTGGGTACTGAGCTAGCAGGTGGGATGGGTCAGACTTCCTAAGGCCAGGGCTGGGCACTAGGGCTGGAGCTGGGCTCGGTCAGGTGAGGTGCTAGAACAATTGGGGTAAGAAGAGAGGCACAGATAAGAATGTGGAGGAAGCCGTGACTTCCACTTCCTCCCGATGAAGCTCCTTGCTGAACTAGGGTGCAGAGTGAGACTTGGTGCTGCTTCCTGCAGGCTGTTTCTGGAAGCATGAGTTGACCATACCGCAGCCACAGTGCATGCCAAGTTTGCCAAGATGGCAGGCAAGTCAACTTTTTATTAGGTAAGTTCCTTTAAGTTCCTTAAATTTGGGAAAGGAATAAAAACTCACAGCTATCTTTGTGAAACACTGTTTAGCAGGAAAGACATGGCAGCTATGCAGTACCTCAGGGACGGGGTTTCCTTTCCATCTGGACTCTGTGCTTAAGAAAGGAGCTCCTCTGAGCCCAGCCTTGTCTTGAATGATGATGAGGGCCCTCGATCATGCCATATTGGTCTGAAGCAAGGCTGCTAAATTTGCCTCACTTCTCAGAGATACTGTGCAAAGCCCCAGGAGTAATGGCCCTGATGCTAACTGGAAATGTCTTGGTTATTAAGTCCATTCATTGGGCACGCAGATCAGGAATGTGTCACCCTTCTCCCACCTGCTTGATTATAAAAGCCACCAGCAGAGCCCCAGGGACTCTAACAGGCATGGGGCAGACCAGTGTCTCCTTATTCAGGGCACCGACTTTCTGCTCTATCTTGATAATGCAGCAGTCTTGCATAATTTTAGCGCAATTGAATTTTTAAGGACTACTTTAATGCTTAAGTATAAAACTGTGTACATTGCTCAAAACCTAATCCTCTGAAAAACCAGTGAACATTATAGTTAGTCAAATAGGATATAGATTTGATTATACTAGTTTTCAGAAATTATCTGAATTTAGTATTCTTATATTCTGAATACTATTCTTGAGATATATCCCAATGTAATAAAATACTTAGTAATTTTAAGCTTCCACATAGGAATTAACGTAGATATATTTCCAAAAGTTTTAAGCTTCATTATTTGAACAATTTTTGCATGATTTGTTTTGCACTATGAAGACCAATTTTAAGTAGAATAACATTGCAGAATCACAGTGGTGAGAAATCCACCTACCTAACCACATGGGAATACATATTGCTGTGCCATGTGGAGAAAGGACTAAGTGATTCGCACATTTTATTTACATTTCCTTTTTCAAGCAAATTAGTTATCTCTCTATGTTTGTGCATGCCTGTGCTCTAATTTGAAATACAAGAATATATTTCTTCCATTGATACCTCTGTGTTTGAAAATACCTGAAAGTAACCTTCATTCTATTCTTTGGAAGATCTAAATTATAATAAAGCTTATTTTTTGCATCTCAAATGTTGTGAAAAATATTAAATATGATTGCGTAAGTAGTGAAAAATGGAACAAACGTAACCCTGAGAGCACCAGAGAAAGATTTTAAATCTGCATTGCATTTACAGATAATGCTCTTCCTGGAGCTGTCACCTGCCAGGTTTCCATCTGCTTACTGCACTCAGCACGTAGGGGTTGCTGCCACTACAGGCCGTTGTCCACTCAGCCTGGCGTGGGGATAGAAATGAGGAAAGCACCATTGGCTGCAAGACCTGGCTCCAGCAGTGAAGAAACAACTGCAGTGCCATAGGGTGCATGAAGAGTTGTGGGTAGATATGCTGGGGAGGGAGAGAAATGAGTGGGAGAGAAGTTCATTTCTTTGAAGAAAAGCCATTTAAGCTGGATAGGATACCTGTAGCTAGACTTCTAGGTGGGCTTGAAAAGATATAATGAAGAGAGGCTCCTTAAAATAAAAATGTAGCGATACTCAGGACTTTGATGGATTCAGTAAGCATTTCTGGGGGACCTACTGTGTGCTTTGCCTGGGTTCCAAGTGCAGAAGATAGAGATATGAAGAGCTTTCTGATAGAGAAAAATAAGCCCATTGAGTAAGGAAAACATATAACAGGCCGAAGGATATTAGTGATAGGGCCCAAAATAAATCAGAGAAAGAGACAGACACTGCAGTGGTATCTGGCTTAGTTTCAAGTAAATGGACAGAGTAAGGCTCACTGGGAAGTTAAGAGTGATCATAGACCGGAAAGAGTTGGGGTGACCATATAAATTTTTAGAAGGAAGACATTGTGAATGGAGGGGCACAAACGCCAAGGCCCTGAGGCTGCCCTGGCCTGGGAGGGGAGACAGATGCAGAGTGGGGAGTGGCTGGAAGGGCAGCTGGGGTGGGGCACAGGCCTCACTCAGTGTGGGGGGGCTGGCTTGACCCCTGGGCAGGACAGCCTGCAGGGATATTTAGATCTGACCTGTGCCTCTCAGAGCCCCAGACTGAGCACCTGCCTATTCTGCATTCTGGGTCTGTAAGGTTTTGAAGTTCAGGATACTCATGGCAAAAGGGAAGTTCCAATTTTGTGAGAAATGTGCAGAAGTCAAATGTGTTCTTGAGATTTTAAAAAATATTTGTGTATTATGTATGTTTGTATAGACTATTCTGCGTGCATTTTAGGAATTAAGCCAATACTTTGTACATCATAGGCATCCCTAAATATGAATGTTCTTTTCTTGAAATGTCCCAAGGCAAAGGCCCATCTTTTCATTGATATTTGCTGTTTTCTGGGGTGTTTGCTCATGAATTTCAGGGACTTAATGTCTGTAAAGTCAACGTATCAGACAGGCCCTGTACTGCTAGATTTCTTAACAGGCCACATTCTCTCTCTGGTTCTCATTTCTAATGTATAACATTGTTGCCCTCGTAAATGATAGCCAGGTAGATCTTAATGCTGTTTGAAGAATAAAGGTCTGGACACTTACACCAAATATGGACTTGTGATGAAACAGGAAATTGTACACTGTGCTCCTGAGCACAACAAAAAACCAAAGCCAGTTCATTTGTGTGACTGGCAAATTGTGCTTTGTTGCTAGGACTAGAGATGTAGTAGGAGATTCCTGGAGTGTGTAAGCATAAATAAGTGTGTGTGTGTGTGTGTGTGTGTGTGTGTGTGTGTTGATGATGATGATGATGACGACGATTATCCTGCTGGGAGTTGAACTCAGGCCCTTCACACACTAGGCAGGTCCTCTCCTATTAAGCTGTACCCTAAAAGTTTGGGCTTTAGGCAAGATATTTAAAGAAGAAATTTCTTGGTAGAGCATTACCAACAACCAGTTGGGAATATAATTATTAGAATATCAGACTTTGATTTATCCTCTTCTTAATCCACTTGGTTTGTTTTGAAGGATTCGGATAAATTGTGAAATTTACAGTAGTACTCAAATTGATTTGTAAAGACATTCCTTACAAAATGATTGCTAGCTGATTTCACAGTTACTACCCTGAGAAGATTCCTAATGTTACTTACAGATCATTCCACATTTTAAAAATCATTATTTACTCCTTGAGAGTCTTACTCTAGATGAAGGCATTGTTTGCCTTAACAAAGAAACTCTCGTTTCCTAAAAGAAAGAAGAGTTGCACTCATGAGCGAGTTGTTGGGTTTTCTTTTCTTCTGCTGGTTCCCAAGGAGTACCTGCAGCTGGTTGTGGCTACAGGTCTGTCTGCCTGTCCTCAGGAAAGAGACACTCAGCAGACCACATTGCCTGGGGATGGACTTAGCCGGGCGAAAGTTAGCCGTGTTCCTGGCCTCAGGACTTGACTCTCTCACCTTGCCTGCCTGCCTGCCTGCCTGCCTGCCTGCCTGCCTGCCTGCCTGCCTGCCTGCCTGCGTGTGTTTCTTATGGAGTTTCTTATGGTGTTTCTTATGGAGCCTTCCTTGCTTTAGCTTCTCTCCTCAGCTAAACAGTTAACTCATGGACAGCACTTAGCCTAGTCTCTGTATAAGCATTTTGTGTTATCACAAGACTCGGCTCAAGGGTCTTGAAGAGTGAATGCTCTTCATTAATCTGTGCAACTGCTCAGCTACTATGATAAAAAGTTTATAGCCTTCAAAGTGTGTATTTTCGGAGTACCATGTTCATTTTGTTGTTGATGTTTGAAGCTCTGGTTGTGTTTCTTTGCACTACAGTGGTTCACACTTTGGATGGATACAATTCCCATGGAGTCTTCTCTTTTGCTTCTAGTTATTTGACTAGCAGATTTTAGGTTAGAGATACATTAATATTTATAAAATGGTTTTGTGCATTATTCATGTCCACAAGAACCTTTCTGGCAAGAAGCATTAACTTGTGTCATATTATCTAATATTGTAATACAAAGAAGTGACACAGAGGGAGAAAAAAGGGTTTATTATCTAAGTCATTTATCATGTTTGCATCATATTACATTCATTCATGTATTTGACATGTCATAAATATTGATATGTGGAAGTGTTTGTTAATACTATGTTGAGGTTAAAAGAAAACTTGAGTTCATATTGATATTTTAAAAGTAAGAAGACTGAGATCCAAAGAGGTTTTTTCAGTTATTTTTAAATAATTGACCTTCTGTCTCTAGCATGAAATTCGATTTGCACAAGTTTGGCCTGAAAAGATTCACGTGGCTTTGTTTAAATTCAAATCCTCTTGTCATCTTCCCCATTCCTATGCATTGCTTCCACAGGTGATTATTTTGCTAAGCTATTTGCTAGGCCCTAAGATAGCTCAATGTTAAAGACTAAAGCTTTTAATCTGAGTGTCAGAGAAGCTACTTTCTGATAAACCAAAGTATAATGGTATTGTACTTCTCTAAGTGAAGTGGTATTAATAGATATTAACGTGTGATTCAGTCGCTATAGGTTGGATAAAATTGGAAGAAATACAATATGAAGAGGAGTTTCTGAAACAAATGAAAACAAATATCTTTCTAGGTCGAGAGCAGTTTGTGAGTTCTTGTAGGAGACATACGTCATGAAGTAGTTTGGAGGGAGGGAAGGTGTTGAAATTAGGAGGTTGAAGAAATGAGTTGGGGTTAAATCTAGACAGGCTTCATGTTCTGTGCCAAGGACTCGATCAGGCTTTGTTTTGTGTTTGTAGTCCATTGCTGTGCACCTCTGATGTCCTGAAGAAGTTTGATAGGGATTATTTTTGTAATAATAGTTGTTGTTTGCATTATGCCACCTTTCTGTAGAAGGATCAAACCCTGGAAAGTAGTCATGTAAGGATAGCTAAGTGTGGCTTAGAGCACCTTGAAGGAGAGATGGGTACAATTAGATGCTTCTCTAAGGTATTTTTTCCTCAACTAAGATTTATTAATTTCTAAGTAGAGTGTATTTGGTAATTGATAATCTTTGAGGCTGGATAATATGAATTACATGTTGGGGTATTTGTTTATTTATTTTTCAGGTACTGAGGATTGGATCCAGGCCTTTGCATCAAAATTTTTTTGAGACAGGTCTTGCTAAGTTTGCTAGGCTGGCCTTGAATTTGAGATCCTCCTGCTCTAGCCTTCCAAGTAGTAGGAATTACAGGTGTGTGCCATCACAGTAGGCTGAGTTACGTGTTAATAGACATTGAAATTCAGATGGCTGCAGTGCTTAATGGTGGCACACCTGGGTAGGAGGCAGGTGGAGTACCACATAGACATGTATCAGAGGAGAACGCTTGAGTTTTGCTTTTAGCGATGTTGCTGTCTGCTATCAAAGAGGAAGTATAAGAGAGTTACGGACTTTGCCGAAGAGAGTAGTCAAACCCATTGTAGCTGTTGGAAAAAAAAAATCAAATGGACATTCAAATATTTGTCTTGGTTACATTAAAACAATTCAGAAATGTAATGAACCACTTAATGACTAACTTTGAGTAACTTTCTGGTAAAATCACACTGGAGAAACTGAAAAAAATATTCATATATCCAGAGAAGCTGGATGAGTTAGTGTAAGCGTTGGGAAATGTAATCATAAGGTATTTGTACAGCACCAGTTTTTCTGGAGAACTGTTTTTTTAACTTTATTAACCACCTCTGTTGCCTTTGCTCTCTCTGTATTTTTGTTTCTGCCCTTGTTTGATTGGACTTGCTCTGTTATTCTCTTTTCAGGGTCTTCAAGTAAATACTTACGTGGTCTAGTTCCTTACCTTTCTCACATCCTGTCCAGTGTCTCTTTAAACACTGCTGTAATGAGCTCACATGTTTTTATGCTATTGTTCTTCATTGTTAAATATTTGTCAAATTTTCTCATATAGTAGTTTCCTAACATGTGAGCAGTAGAGACAATTGTACAGTGACTGAGCACTCTGGCAGTTGTCAGTCCATGGATCAGGAGTTTTATCTGTAATGTGAACAGCTAATTTGAGGACAATAAGCACCATTATGGAATTCCTGCCATTTTGTTTAGTGAAATTCTGTATCGTTTCTAAGTTTTTTAAACTGTTTTTTGTATTCTCTATTTAAAAAAAAAGTACCGGTAAATCAATCAATCAGGAATTTTTTGAGAGCTCAGCTTATGTATCTTCTAAAAATGAAGGTACTACAAAGGTCCTACAAAGTGATGGTTGGTGTATTAAAAGCACCTTTGGCTTGCCTGACCTATATGTAGTCACTGTCTCTGTATACATTGTTATTCAACTGTTTTCAACAAAGATGCCAGAATTAAACATGAGGGTAAAGTTCAAAGGGACCTCATGAGTTGCCCATTCATCTCACCTTATTTTATTTTGTTTTTGTCTTTTTTTTTTTTTGACAGGGTTTTGCTATACAGATCAAGCTGGTCTCAAACTCATAGCAGTCTTCCTGCCTCAGCCTCCCAAGTGCTGGGATTACAGTCATACCTCACCATGCCTGGCCTTCCATCTCTTCCAGCATCCATCTCCTTAATTAAAATCTTGGAGCTTAGAGAACTGAATGCCTTGGCTGTGCTCCCTTGCGCCAAGGCCCTTCAGGTGCAGAACCCCAGACCTACTGCTTGTCTGACCGAATGTCCCTGAAGATTCCTGCTGGGATAGCACAGTAGTGTAGTAGGGCAGTGTGCTCGGTAGCCCCACTCTCTAGTTAGACTCCTATTTGCAGGTTTCACAGAATCTTTGCTTCTAGAGACTCAGCTTACCTGCTCTTAAACTCCTTTTCCCTGGTGCCCATTAGCTTCCTGCTATCAGGATGATTATCTTTCCTTAGCCTGTTCCTGTGTTTCAGGAGCCCCTGGTGAATTTTATTCTTGGTGTGATTTTGGCGAGAATGGTGGAACTTGGTACTGTAAACTTCTCTTTCTTCGTGTCTTTAAGGCCTTAGTACCTTGCTCAGGCAGTTTTTAATGTGTAATAGATAACTATACTTGAGGAATGCATGATTGAGTTAATTTATATACTGACGCTTATGTCTGGTCCTCCCCTGTGGTATAACTAAAGCGTGATGAAGAGTATTGAGATGGAACCTAAGTTTATCATTAATCAATGTTCTGTTGTAAATTGATTTAATAAATTGGGTGAGGACTGGCTTTCAGCAAATTCCTCACTTGGACAAAATAGAAAGTGTTCTTCTTTTTCGTTATTTAGTGGCTGTGTTCAGTTTAAGAAAAATACGTGTAGATATTTTATTTCCATTGTTTGGGAGTTTCTGGTTTTTCTCTACGTTGGTATATTGTTACGTACAACTAACATGGTTCCACTTTGTGAAAATGCCTATAAACACATATTTATTACATACATCACTTTTATTGATAACCATAAATTTTCCCTTCCTGCTTTGCGCTGATTACAGCACAAATGCGGAGCGTGGACTGTAAGCCTGAAGCAGACAGCAAATGAAAGCTCGCTGCATTAGGTTCCTCCTGGAGCAGAACCGAATGCCCGATAACAGCCAGCTGGGTGCTGGGGGAGCTAAGAGCAGCAATTTTACATTATGCTGGAGTTTCTAGCCTGGCATGGAACAAGATACCAGTATTAGCTATTTGCATCTTACTGTAGCCACAGGGATATGTGAACAGCTGAAGAATTAATTTGATATATAGTCCCAGAAGCCTCTCTTCTGCCAACAGAATTCCATTACCATGAGCTTCTGACTGTGTACTGTGAATTTGTTTTTTGCTTTTTCATATCTGCTCTAGCATATTTCTAGTAAGTGGACTGCTACATAATAGGGCACAGCTATCTCTTGGTTTGGAGTAAGCTCTGTTAACTGAAACAGGTACAAGGTGAAAACCATAACGTTTAGAGTTTACAGAAGCCACCTACCTTCAGGAAGGCAGAAATTTTGGATTAACTCACAGTTCTCTGTCAGTAAGTTCATCAGACCTGAAGTGTTCTATTCAGTGTTGGTAAATCAAATGTGAACTAACAGATGGGAAGGTGTTTTTGTGACAGAGTGGTTGATTCTAGGAGTGTCCACAGCTGGATCCTAGAGCTCTTGGATAAAGGGACAGGGGTGTCCCCAGAGCTGCTTCCTCACAGCTCTAGGATGAGGCCTTTTACCATCCTTCTCTGTAGTACACTGCCCCCTCCCCCCATGGAAGCTTCTTTCTTAGTAGCTTTACATGTAAAACCATTTGTATCAAATGTAGAAGGAGGGAGTTTCGGGTATCAGGAAGAACACTGGGAGATACTCGCGTTGGAGAGGATAAGTCTTGGACAAGATTGAAGGGCGCTCTTGGAAGTACAGTGCTTTTGCTTTGTCATCAGATGTTTACCTTTCAACACCAGCAATAAAAGCAGCTCGCATTCTGCAGAGTCGTTCACTATGCTGAAGAGCTGTGGGAAAAACACAGAGTAGGGGGAGGTTAGGGAAGATTGCTCGAAACATACAGAACTATGTAGAGAGGAACAGTGTAAAATATAAGAACCCAAGCAAGACACTGTCACAAGGGAACGAGCCTTTTGCACCTGAATCTCTGTGGTTCAGCCTTTGCAGCCTTACAGACTCTAAAGCTCGTTCTGTGGCTTCTCAAGGTGCAGGACCTAGAGGACAGTGGCTTTTAATAGAGACTACTTGTGTCGGATCCAGGGTCATTCTCTTTTTTCTTTGTTTTTAACTTAAGTACAGGAGAAAATATCTCTAGCTCTTTATCTGTACTTACCACACTCCTGTATAGTTTGATGCAGTGGAAATTTCAGCCACTACATCTCAGCCATTTTTGTGCTGAAACCACAAATTAAAGCACATTATCATTATGGTCTCTATATAATGATAAGAATCTCCCTTCACCTAAGAAAAGATACATTTCTGCTTTTGTTCTGGGAAAAATCATGGTGAGCATGAGGATTCCTTAGCAGTCTTGGGCCATGGTCTTTATTCAAACTAAGATGCCAGTGGTTTTAGCACTGAACCAAGCACCTTTTGCTTTGTATACTACAGTCATTTTCCTATTTATCAGTTACGCACAGTAAGTCCCCACCTTAGAAACACATTCCATTCTGGAAGAACAGAAGTTGGTTTCATTCTTTAAATCTAATTCATTCATAAGCCCAATTAAGTGAATCTTACAGCCTTTTACACAGATAGTGTGTATTGCTTTGTGCTTCCCAGTCGTGCCTCCATGTCACCAGTGTTCTTCCTGTTGCTTCCGGACGTCCTGGGCTCTGTTGAGCGCTGCACACTGTGGCACACATGGTACCCTGAGCCCAAGCAGCACAACTGGCAGTGTCTGGCAGACAGGTGATTTGCTTCATAGTTCCCTCTTATCTGCAGGTGTTGGCTGTGCGAGGTCAGTTCATGTCTGTGCAAGTTTGAAGCTCAGTCACCCTTAAGAAATGTGGTTTTGTGGAGCAGTGCTGTTAGGACAATAGGTGTGCAGTGACCTTCAGCTTTGGTCTTCCTCTGCTGTGACATGGAGGTCCTGGCAGGACATAATTGTGTTCTCTAGAACAGCAGCTCTGGCCTGTGACCTGCGCATATCTAAGTAGTAGTACTTAGTTGTCTTATCTCTGCCCCCTTGGAACTTGTGGTGCAGAAACAATGGTAAAACCACTGGCATCTTAGTTTGAGTAAGGAGTTTATCAGGAGACTGTACTAAGGAGTCCTCATCTGCACCACCAAGGACTGTGCTAAGAACATATTGATTAAAATACTAAAAAATTAGTTTTCCTTAAGGATGCCCTTGACGGAGAGAAATCCAAGTGGCTGATTTTAAGTCTTGGCCTTTGGTTATGGTACTTGTGTTGTGGGCTGAGGGGAAATGCATGGGAGGGAGATCTGCACTCTGTTTTCATATTTGGTACAGGGTCTCACTACACAGCTTGGACTTGTAGTGATCCTTCTGTCTCAGCCTTCCCAGCTCCAGGATTACAGGCGTGTGCTACCACACCTGGTCTATGTGGCCAGCTCACTATGCCCAGGCTCAAGACCAGCATGGCATTTGGTGTGGGGAATTGAACCCTGGTCACTCTGCTTACCTCAGCAGGCGCTTAGTCCACTGAGTTATCTTGCTGGGCCTGAGATCTGCACTGCTGATTTATGGTGCCATCTTTGTGGATGGCTTCTAAACACCTACACACAGTTGTCAGTTTTGCCAAGAGATACACCTGAATCTCTACTGTAGTGCTCACATACTGGGACAGCTATGAATCTGAATGTGCATGGGACATTATTAGATTTTTCTCATTTGTATTTATAAAAAGTAGCTTACTTGACCTCCTGATTTGTTGTCTTGAAGAAGTTACAAATTCTAAAATACGTTGGAGGAAGTGTCGTATTTTCCTGACCTTTCACTCTATGAGGTTACGTCTTGCCCCTTTTAGGGTACCAGGAAAAATACTGGCTTGGTATAAGTAAAGGACAGTACTCCTGTTTCAAGTACTTTTTCCCCTGACTAGTCTAAGGAGAAGCAGAAACTGTGGCGGAGAATCAGATCAGTGATCTTTGCTATGCATTTAAACAAAGGGCTGGGGATATAGCATCTGCCTGGCAATAACAAGATACCAAGTTTGATTCCCAGTACCTCCCCATGCACAAAGAAAGGAGAAAGAAAAACAGTTTTCCAGCAGCACTACAGGTTGAGTGAGCATCCCTAATCTGAAATCTGAGGTGATCCAAAATGCAGAAAAGTTTGAGCACTGACATAATGCAGAGTCTGTGCAAATATTCTAAAATCCAAAAGCTCTAAAATATGAAGCATTTTTAGCTCCCAGCATTTTAGGTAAGAGATACACAACCACTGTTATGCTCATGTTTACTCAGCACTGAATAAGTCTGTAATTTAATCAAAGTTCAATATATTTTGCTACCAGTCCTTGTTAATTTTCTGTTCAATTATTTTAAAGTGTAATGTTCTATAATAGAAAACTCTAAAAGCATTTGTGTCTGAAGCATGTTGTGTTTGATCCTGTAGCACAGTGGTTGCTAGGGGAATTACCTGAGAAGAAAAACGACATATTAATTAGGAAGAGGCAGAAAATTACCAAGAAAAGAAAAGCAAGTAAGATAAGGTTGGCTACAGAGCCCACGGTGTTTCCTGACTGTTTACAAGGAAACTTTCTAAGGGAGTGTCACCCCCCCACATGTATCTTCCGATGTTGTCCCTGCTGCTGCCAGGATGCTGCAGAAGAGTGATGAGCCAGGAAATGAGGAAGAGCAGTCACCTTTCGGTACTGATTGCATGTTCAGGGGAAGTGGTCTTCCTGCTGGATGGCAAGGAAAAGCATCTGGCAGTGAAAATGAGTTGACTGTGGCATGGGCTCCTTGGAAGGATGGTTGATGTCAGCCAAGCAATGAGAGGTTGCAGTCTTGGTGCCGACTGGGAAAGACCTACAGCAGATGATGCTGGTGGCCAGTGCTCCGGTATGTCCAGGCATTCGTCATATATGTGCCCCTTGCAGTACGTTAATGATGAGCCTTTACAAGTCAGATTTGAAGGGCCTAGGTATGCTCTTTTATGTTTTCTTCCTTGTGATGAGACACATACACAAGCAAAAGGCATGTTTTGATTAAACATGAAACTGACCACTGTGTTGATCATATGATTCATAGAAGTGTGTGGGGGGTGTGGGGTGTGTGTGTGTGTGTGTATGACATACTCATTAACAGTGGAGTTAAGGCCATCTCAAGTTGGGTAAACCTGACTCCTGCTTACGAGGACCTTGTCTTTTGGGCAAGTTTAACTTAGAAGATGAAACCCTACAATAAGTGGTGTGGAGGGAGAGTCAAGCACTCTGTGCAGATGATTGCAGGACGTGGAAGATGGAGCAGCTCAGAGAGGCAGCATCTGAAGTAGGTCTTAGAGAGCAAACAGGAGTTAGGGAAGAGGGAAATGAGGTGTTCTGGGGAGATGGTGCTCCATGAGCACACTATGGGGGCAGTTGTGACAGGTTTGTGAGGAGAACCCGAGTGTGCTTAGAGCCTTTGGTAGGAGATGTATTGGTGAAGGAGAAGTCTGTCAGCGTAAGTACAGGCCACGTCAGGAACCATGCATTCAGTCCTAAGAAGTTTGAACTTTGCTTCTTGGAAAAAGAACCCCTGATCAAGTGCTTTTGGAGGAAGACAATTCTGGTAACAATGTGGGGGGTGAGGAGGGAAGAGAAAATGGTGGACAGGTTTAAAATAATTTGCAGTAACTCATGAGGGTGGTAATTTGAGGAACTTCCAATTATAATAAAGACTTGTTTAATGTGGAAAAAATTTTGGTAGAGTCAACTTAGGTTGATGATATGCAAATCTTTACAAAATGTTACTACTTTTCCTCTCAGGAATATGAATGAAAAGAGGAGAATATTAAGTAGTTTTTCAATCGTTAAATTGCTTCTTGAATTTTTTATAAATTTTGAAATTCCTGGGGTTGAACTCTTTCAACCCTAAATTTGCACATGCAGTCACAAAAGGTCCTTCACCACGAATTTCATTGAAATGTATTAGATTGATGATACTAAAAGGTCAACAGTCAAATGAGAGATGAGAAAGCATTTAGATACACCATTTATAACGGAAAACATGTCACCACCTTTTCTGTGTTGTTTCAGAATACTTTTGGGTCTGTCTCTGAGAATAGTTCAGTAATTTTATTGCTAGCGTAACAGTGGGAATGTGCCTTTAAGTTTATGCACAAGTTATTTGTGGCAACCATGTGTATAGGCTAAGTTGGAAAACAAACTTTTAAACTGATCACTTGTGATTTTGTTTAAATCTTTAAAACCAGAAGATAATGTACTGAGAGCAAAGGCTTTGATGATGTAAGTTTGAGCTCCTGAGATCAGACTACAGGAGATTTTTCTCTTTTCCATTTTCAAAGAAGCACCCTAAAGCTTCTTATACTGTCAGTGATGTTCTTCTAAAAACTCCTTGTCAAAAAATTACTTCATTTTGCACCGAAGATACTAGAAGTAACGTTAGTGTTGTGTGTGTGTGTGTCCCAGTCACACCTGTTTCTACACACTGGCTTCTAGTAAAATCACTCTTTCTTTCTGGTCCTGGGAATGAAGCCCAGGTCCTCCCTTACAGGAGGCAAGCTCTCTGCTGCAGACCTCTGTGTTCCCATTCCCCAGACACATTTTTTTTTTAAATTTTATTTATTTGTTTCCTTGTTTGTTTATTTGTTTCTTTATTTACTTATTTAATGGCTGGCTCAGCTTGCCCTGGTGGTGGGGCTGGCGCAGCATGTGGTGCCAGGGATCAAACCGCAGTCCCTGCAGTTGCCTGAGCTTTCCTAAGCAGGCGCTTTAGACCACTGAGCCATCTCACTGGCCCCCCCAGACACATTCTTGAGGGTGGTATTTATTCCTGCTGTAGTGTGTGCAACAGGTTAAAGTTTCTCGAATTCAAGCAATTTTAAAAATTCTCTCCAGATACAGTTATCAGAAACATAGTTCAAGTGTGATAAAATACCTTTTAAAGATAATGTTAAGAGAGGGAAAAAAAACATGTAATATTCTAGAGATCTATTCAAAAAGCTTAGTTTCTTCTAAGAGATCTTTGAAGTGTGAGCAATGTTAGTAAGGTTCAAGCCTGCCTATGATTTTGTCATGTTACATTTTTCTGAGCTGAGTCTGAGGAAAACTGGTTTTAAAATCTAGTTTTTCAGTGACTACTATCACCCATGATCTGGTTTCGGCTTTAGAATGTGATGAACTCAGCCTCTCACCAGGCTGTGTAGCCTTCAGTGTTGAGGTCCTAGCTGGGCTTGCTGCAGAGTACTTTAGATCTGTGGATTTCCCCAACGCTCTGGAGAGAATTTCCTCTGTGGGATCTTATGTCTTATTCTTGACTCTTACGGTGGTGTCGTTCACTGTTCATTAGCTCCCTTGATGTGTTAAATGGAAGAGCTCTTTTAAATCTTATAGGGGTCTCTACTGAGAGAGGAAAAATACAGCTTTAAAAAGTAATTTTGGGGTTGAAGTAAAGCACTTATCTAGCATGTACAAAGCCTGGGGTTAGATCGCCAATGCCAGAATAAATAAATAAATAAATAAATAAACAAACAAACAAACAAATAAAAGTAGATGACAGATGTAACTCTAGTAATCTACTCAATGTAGAAAATCCAGAAATTTTTAAAATGAAAAATTTTAAGTCACATTTGTTGTAGTGGTAGCCCATAAGGGAAGTAGAGGTTTTCGATTACAAATATTTGCATGTTGAAATTTAATGTCTGCATGTATGGCCACATTTTAGTCTTTTGGGTTGGTAGGAGACTGGGTTGCATTCACTTGTATCCTTTCAGCCAAACCACTGTTCACAAATTGAGGTATCAGAATTGGATGTTCGTTGTGCCATCCCTACGTATTTTTGCTGTCAGACAGGCCTTTGTGTGAAGCAGCAAGCTAACATTATCTGGACAATTGTTTTTCAGATGAGAACTGGGATGATGACCAGCTGCTTGGTTTCGAACCATGCAATGAAAACCTTATCTCTGGCTGCAATATAATTAATGGGAAATGTGAATGTGACACCATTCGAACCTGCAACAATCCCTTTGAGTTTCCGAGGAAGGATATGTGCCTTTCAGCTTTAAAGAGGATTGAAGGTAAGTATTAATTTTTGTTAGCCATCCATCTTTAAGACTTAATGCTGTGTGACTGAGCGCTGAGAGTATTTGAGCCTGAAAAAGCAAAGACAAGCTTACAGAGCTGGGTAGCTTTTAGAACACTTGTACACGCAAAGTGTTCCAGGGACTGATGTGGTGCTAGACATGTATGTTTCCTGGAAGCGTGGGCCGGTCATGTGTGAGCAGAGTGTCTTGCCAGCCAGCCTGGTCACTGCTGCAGCATGAGTGATTTCTCCAGTGGCGTGCATGAGGTTGGCATCTGTTGTCATCAGGTACATTCCACTAAGTTGAGCACAGGACGGTGCTCATGCGGAGAGTCTGCTAATTAGAAAGGCAACTTGTCTGGCACAGAAGAGGGGCTCTTTAGAAGAGAGAGGAGAATTGAACTTGAGGTGTGAAGGCTTGGGTTGGTTGGACCAGGGACAGGAATCAAGGTGTGGGTGTGTCATGAGATGTCATGTCATTTGAGCAAAGTAAGAAACTGTTCTTTGGCGTATTAGTCTGCTTTTCAGTTTGTATGTATAATAGTTAATGTTACATGGTCTTATAAGTAAATACAAATCTGATGCTGGAAAAATAAAAGGGAGCGAGAGAGAAAGGGAAAAAGAATTGAAATGTGTTGTGTACATATGCCCATTCCCTACGGGGAATGTAATCACATTATGTTCTGCAAATAATTGCTAATAAAAGTAAAAAAGACAAAGTAACAAGAAAATTATACTAATGTGGGTCATAAGTTATGACCAGCTCAGCCTGCCCTGGGGGTGGGGCTGGCATAGCCTGCTGTGCAGGGGATCGAACCCAGTCTCTGTGGTTGCCTAAGCTTGCCTAAGCAGGCGCTTTAGACCTCTGAGCTATCTCACCAGCCCCGCATAAGTCATATATTATGCATATAACCTAGAAAAAAAAGATTAAAGGAATGAGTCTAACTAAGATGATCCCAGGTGGAGTACCCAGGGCCAGGGGTGGCTCATAACCACTGCTGGTGGAGAGAAGACCTGAGCTCGGGTCTCAGCTCTGCTCTTTCTAGCACTGACCTAACATATTTCTGCTCTCTGGTTTGCCATTGCTCATCTTTGTCCTCATTCACTAAAAAAAAAAAAAAAAAAAAGTACTTCTTTGAATAAAAATAAACATTTAGGGATATAAATGACATGGTCCTGTGTCTATGTGAATAGTTAATTCAGTTATTCATACCTATTTAAAGTTAACATTATATGATATAATATAGCAACATAGATTTTTTGCCATGCTTACATTTCATGAAATGGTTCACATTGCCTCACAGTGGCTGGAACTGTCATCCTTTAGCACCCCACTCCCAAGCATGCCCTTTTCATAGCTGTCTAAATTGTTTGAGATGTAGCAGATCTAAGTTGGATGCACCACAGGTAATTAT
>PVKN010010692.1:0-22422 GCA_004027915.1 Capromys pilorides
CTGTCAAGAGACTTGGAGAGACAACATCCTCATAAGGCTGCTGTCCTTTAAAGTCACACAGATGTCACTCAGTTTTTTTCTGGCAAAGCAAAGGTTCTACCTTATATGTACCAGTGGCGCTCTTGTCTTGGTCCAGGAGGAAGATGGAGGAGATGGGGCTCTTCAGCACCAGGAATGGAATTCTGCCCCTTTACCCGGGTAAGCAGGGTGCACCAGACCTGGACTCAGGGTGGACTCAGACCTGGACTCAGGGTGCACCAGACCTGGACTCAGGGAAGGAAGCAGAGAGCAAGGAAGGCAGTGAAAACTGATTTTTCACTTTGCCTACTGAAGTCAGAAGTGGGGCGTATCATCCATCACACCAGACCACAGAAGCAGAAGACGGGTGTGGAGGTAGGGTGCAGAGGAGGGCAGAGGGCCAGGAGCTGTTCTATGCTAGCACACACCAGGCAGGGGCCCACACCCCAAACATCTGCTCAACTCAGTGCTTTCCTCTGCACTAACATCTGGCAAGTCAGAGAGAGTAGCGGGCTACATCTCACTGCAGAGGTTTCAAATGCCTCCCTGACAGGAATTGCAGAAAATCAATAGAAAACTTTGTGTTCCCCTCAGAGAAAATTCTGATGTGTATAAAACTTTAAAAAAGCAAAATTAAGAAAGTGTGCAGGGATCACTGTCTCCACGGTGCTTCCGGTGCATACTAGGTTAGGGCAGCCTATGTACCTGTATCTTGTTCTATAGTAGGACCCCAGAGTCAGAAGATGCTCAAAAAATGAAAAAAACAAAGAGGACCTTGATTTTTATCAAGGTGCTCAGAGGAAACAGCAAATCAAAATAAGCAAACTATGGAAAGGCAGTTAACGAACAACATCAGACGCTTTATGTCAACAGGACTTTCCAAAGTCAGACACAGTGTTAGCAGACCTTGTCTGAGACCTTTTCCCAACACTAAGACACTGGAGGCCAGGAGAGAAGTTTCCACTGGCTCTATCAGTCATCAAGCTCACAGCAAGAGAGCTGGGGAAGCCTAAGGCACAGATGGACAGAGGTCAGTGATGTTAGCAATTCCCTATCCATTGTTGCTAACAAGTCCAAGAGCTTGGAAGCCAAAGAAGAGGGTGTTGGCTTGCTTTCTATGGTGGAGAAGACTGCTTAAAGCTTGAATTTTGGACATTCGTGCTACAGAAAAGCAGTGACTATACTGATTGCTGAAGGCACACAGCCCCTCTTTCTTCACTCTGTTTTTATAAGCAAGAGGCAAAGGACAAGGAATCAAGGGAACATTCAAGAAAGCTTGCTTGAGGGCATCTCCACTTGGGCTTGGTCCCTTTTCATGCTTCCTGGTCAAAAGTTTAGAAGCCCAGCACCTCAGCACAATTTATGATCACTGGGCTAGGTTGCAGTCTAAGTCCTTCATTTGTAGGGCAAGAAAATACGTCAGCTTTCAGGAAGATGCCCAAAAGAAAGGCTGAAATAAAGTCAGGGGCTGAAAAAAGCCAAGTGATCTAGAATTGCCTTTTCTAGATAAGAAAATAATTAGGCATTCTACTTCAGAATTTTCTTCTATCCTTTCAAGTCTTTTTGAGCATGCTCTGTAACACTTGTAACATGTTGGTCCAGTAGACAGGCATAAGTTTATATATAAATGTAGTAAGGCAGAGTGCACCCTTATAAGCTTCCATGAGCAAAAACTTGCAATTTTAGTGCAGAAAATTATTTTGTCTAGATATCTTATTCTTCCACTAAGCTAGAAAAAGGAAAGTGGCCCATACTTACGGTCATTTTCTTCTTGAATTTGAGCATTAATCATATCAATACAATTCTGAATCTCATTCCAGCTTAAATTATCTTGCCCTTGGGATGAGGCCTCTAGTTTAAAGGAAAGCAGTGCATTTGCATAACTGTGGGAGACAACATGAGAAAGACACCAGTCAGACATCCATTCATTCTCCTCATGTTACCTATTTTGTTTGAGACAGGGTATCACTAAATCAGTCATTAAGTTTTAGAGAAAAGCTTACTCATCTTGACAGATTGTAAGAAACTCTTCTCTCTCTCTCTCTCTCTCTCTCTCTCTCTCTCTCTCTCTCTCTCTCTCTGCAGTTTCAGGGATTGAACTCAGGACCTTGTACTTGCCAGGCAAGCACTTATTCCACTGAGCTATCTCCCTGGCCCGAGAAACTCTCATTTCTCCATCATCAGTTTTGCTATAAAAATCACAGAACCAGGACTGGAGATGTAGCTCTGTGACAGAACTCTTCACTAGCACAGATGAGGGGCTGGGTTCCATCCCCAGCAGTACAACAAATAAACAAACAACAACAAAGCTACATTAGGCTCCTGAGAACAAGGCAGCCACAAGTAAAGGAACTCCAGAATTCAGTTTGTATTTACAGCTTCACATTGGGGAAATGATGAATGGTTCTCCACTTGCCCTTCCACTGCTGAATAGCTCTAGGGATTCGCTGACAGCAGAGTTGCAAAGAAGAAACACTTGAAGCCTAAAACTTTTTCTTGTTGTATGGTGCATTTTCTCAACATTATGCACTATTCAGGGTTACACTGAAACATCTTCCACAAAAGTAGCTTCAGGGAACAGCCTTATTCAAAATAGCATGTGATGTTAACACCTGCTGTCTGTACCTGGATGAGGTGCATCTGCACAAGCTGGAAACTGGCCCAAGGCTACAGGTGAAATTTTTACTGAGTTGTGGGCCTAAGGAAATACTCTGCTACACTACTGATACAGTACATGCTGAATAATACTGACAGCAATCACAGCCTTAGAGAAGTGGCAGCTTATAGGAACTGGCAGCCCATAGAGGTCAGGACCATTGTGTAAGAAAGTGCAAAATTCTTCTAGGCATTTCATATGCTTAACACTGAAATAAGGCCCCATAGGATGAAGGTAAAAACGCCTAAGAATGGAGATCTCACAAGCACTGTCCTCCCCTTAGAAATGAACACCAACTGGCGAAAGATTTTAGGAGGAACTTCAAGAGCTCCTCAGGCTTTTACAATGAATAGGAGTCTTCAGAACTGATGGAATCAGCTTTGGGAATGGCTCCATAGTCTACCCAAACAGGTCTCTCTCCTGCATTTCTGAGCACTCTCTGACTTCAGCAGTGGACAAGCCTGGTCAGGCTAGCATTCTAACAGACCAGGGACACAGAGGACAGCAATCTAACTGAGTTCAAAAGATGTTCATTAAACATCTACTGCAGGCAAAATATGTGGTGGGCACTGCAGGGTGACAGGGAGGAACCACATGCAGCCTCCACCTCAGAGCCACTCAGCCCAGTGGGTAAGAAGACGCCAAAAGACCATAAAACCAGGGCACAGGGAAGACCATCAAAGTAGAGACAGTCCCTAAGAGCTATGTCAGGTTCAAGGCACTGAGAAAGGGAGGGAACTCTTCTCCCATGAAAAGCTTCCCTGAGGCAGGCTCTGAACCAGGTACTCATTCTTTAAGACAGGTCTGAGGATGCAGAGTAGGCTTTTTGGTTGTTTTATTCCTGTTTTGTGCTTTATCTATAAAGAGTAAAGGACTTAGCCAGGTCAGGTTGCCCTCAGAGAGTGTTCCTCTAACCATACCAGCCTGGCTCTAACAAGAGAGAACTTAGCTGAGATGGGGAAGCAGGGACGTAACTCATGGGCTCATCACCTGCACTAGGTAGGAGCTCTGAGACTGGGCCAAGCAGTGCTGCTGTGTGAAAGTACTAAGTTCCGGATATCCAGAGGAGCTGGCACAGGAACAAACAGGCCTGCAAATCCACAGTGTGGTCAGATCAAGCTTGGCCAAAATGCAAAGTAGCAGTGGTATCCAGAGCCAGGTCAGAACAGCAAGTTTGCCGTTGGTCCTCCATTCCGGTAGGGACAAGGACCAATTGAATAGGATAAACATAGCTACATTTTAGAACAATTAATCTGGAAACAGTGGCTACACAGAGCCAAGGCCACACCATACGTCAATTTGGGAAGAATGAGACAAGGAATCTTTCTGAGCAAGCAGAGTCCCAGGAGTGGAAGCTGTGGTGAACAGGCAGAGGCTTTTTGTGACTTTAAGAGGGTGGCCTAGCTAGCACCCTTGGGCTCTGAAGACCCTAAACGGGTGGCCCTGGATAAAACAGTAGTTTCCCAACTTGGGAACCTAAAAATCTGGGCTTCTGGACATCCAGGTTGAGAGGCAGACTTTGGAAGTGAAACATAAAAACTGGGGAAGACCACACAGGACCAATGCATCAATACAAGGACTAGAGCGGACCCTGAACTCTCACGTTGGTATTGTGTCCCCCAAGTGGCTGCCCAGAGGAATCAGAATATGCTTAAACCAAATTGTAAGAAGTCATCCAAATGCTCACATGTTAAACATTTCTCATAATGCATTGTTGAATTCAGTTTGTGCAGGCCTCAGTTTCCACCACAAGTATTGCTCTGGCTTGCTGAGTGGTCCCCAGACATCCATTGCTAAGGGCCTGGTCCCGAGGGGTTGCTACTGGGAAACAGTGGAACTGTGGGGGGAAAGCCCCAGGTCCTGGGGTGCACATCCCTGAAGGAGATCATGGGACCCCAGTCCATTTCTCTCTTCCTTCCTGGCTCAGGAGATGACTGGTGGACTCTGCCATGACACGCTACTTCAACTGCATTATGAACTAGAAAATACAGATAGAGCTAATATATAAACATTTTCTCTTTTTAAACGTATTATCTCTGGTACTTGCTACAGCATGAAGCTAATACAGGTATAAATGTAGTTTTCAAGTGGACTGGGACTACTTCCATAGGGGGTACTTGTAAAGGAGGACTTTATTATAAAAATGAGCACCTAGGTGAGGGGGCACTATCCTCTAGGGGGCAGTGGCCCAGGGTGCTAACTATGTGGAAGTCTTGACAATGATATCCTGAGATGACCCATTAGAATGTCAGCTTCACCAAGGTTAAACAGCTGTGCCTTCTACTCACAACCAGCGCTGCCTGAAGCCTGGCTGGGTCAGAATGCAGACCCAGATCAGTGAGTAAAGAGGAAGGAAGCATACTGTGGAGATTATACCAGAAATAGAACAGGGGGCTCAAGGGCTGCATGCAGTGGTAGAAAGTGAGCCTGCAGGGGCAGCTGGGACACAGCAGGGCTGGCGGGGCTGAGGGAATGCAAGGTGAGCCTGTGAGTGCTGGGCTGGGGATGTGGGTAGTGCCGTTAGTGACAACAGTGGAGGCAGAAATAAACGGCCTCGGAAGCAAACCCTGAGAGTTACTACACCGAGAACACTCTTTTCTCCAGGAAGACTAAAAAGAAGGAAGTCCACTGTTCTTTCTCTTTGGTCATTTTCTATCCAATTTATCTAAGATCTAATAAACCTTTTGATTTTTCCTGGACAACTCTATGTGACCCAAGACAATTAGCCAATGTAAAGCAGTCCCTTTGGAAGTAGGAGCAGAAAACTGTTGTTAAGACCTGAGCAGACACTGCCCCCTGCTGGCCAAAAGAATCCAGGTTCACTCCTTTTAATTCATTCCTAAATCAAGCATTTGTCTTAAGGAATCTCCAATTTGGGCTGGGAGGCAGCTCAGTGGTAAGGTCCTTGTGTAGCATGTGGTTCAACCTCAATCACCAAAAAAGAAAAAAAAAAGTGATTTGACTAATTTTGGCCCCTTAATTTTCACTCTAGATCCACTACAGCATTTATACCACCATAAACTATCATCTTGGTAGGACATTTGAAGACCACAAAAATGGAAGGACTAACTCAAGGTGCTCCTCAGTGCCTTGCCCACTGTGTTCTCAGGATGCCATAGCCTTATGATCGGAAGAACCAAGCTAGGGCCCGAGTGCTCAACTTTGGGATCTCAACTCCAGACTCAGTTTTCTCATCAGTACACTGAAAAATTGGACTAGCTGATTATTAAGGTTGCTTCTGTTTTACAGTCTGTTGTCTCAAAAAAGAAAATGACTTCTTGGCCTTTTGGCTGAGATTAAATGCTGTCTCAAAACACACACACACACACACACACACACACACACACACACACACACACACACCCCAATCAAACAAAAAACCCAAAAACAAACACTGAGGGAAAGTCTGTTGTTTCTCTATTTTTCCCCTAATACTGGGGATTGAACTCAGATCTCTAGTTATTTTTACCCTTTATCTTTCTTTTAAGAGTCATGATAAATCTTTAAGTTGCCCAGGCTAGATATGAACTAGCAATCCTGCCTTAGGCTCCCACAGTGCTGGAATTATAGGCGGGCAGTTCCTGCGCTTCTTTGCCACTTCAAAGTCAGTCCTTAACTACCAAAAGATGACTCTTTTTGGCTCCTGTCTCAGTTACTCTTCTCTTGTTGCTAGGACAAAAACCTGCCACTCAAAATGAAGGAAGGAAAGGTTCATTGGCTTAGTTACTGGAAGTTTCAGGCGACACTCAGCTGGCTTCAAGGCAGAGCAGCACAAGGCAGAGGGCAACCTTCGATGGTGGTGGCAAAGAGCAGAGAGCAAAGGGAGAGGCAGCTAGCTAGACTCTCCTCCCTCCTTACATTGTAATGCAAAGTACCTGTCCCAGGGCGGATGCAGCATCCACACCCAGAATAATCAATCATAAACTCCAGAAGCCAGCCCATGACTGCATGAGGCTTTGGGGGCACAACTAGATACAAATCATAATAGCCCCCAAAAGATTACTATAAAGAAGTAATAGCCCCCAACTAGATTACTATTCTAGTTGAAAGACACTGAGAGTACTAGCTCTTAAGAAACATGAGAATAGTATATATAACTTTTCCATGGAGAAAGAGATTCTTAGTAGGTTAGACTGACTACCATGTACCATAATGAAAGAGGATCTGGAGAAGGTCCCTTACCGTTCTATGTACATCTCATCCAGATTGTTGAAGCCTATGGAGGGGCTTCTGAGCTGGTTCTGCACGGACACGAGATTGTTGCTCTCTAAGGCTTGGTTCAGCAATGCCACTGCAGACAGCATCTCCACGGCAATCAGGAGCTCCTCATGTGCTAGGTAGTTCTGTTGGTAAACACATGGCAGCGTCAGCTTCCCGAGCTGCACACCATACACACGCGCTGAGGAAGAGGTACAGGTGTTGAGAGGCCAGCAGGAACAGGGGCACTGGCCCTTGCTTCTCAGTGGCTTTGGGAGCAGGTAAAATCACCCCCGGGATTTCCTGAAAGGATCTATTTTGGCCCAACTTCAAAGGGAAAATTCTTGAAGGAAGATATGAAGGAACTTGAAAAAGAATTATTAAAAATACCCTGATATATGTCTTGCCAGTTTGGAATATTATATGCTATGTATACAATGTTGTGTCATGTTAGAATATCAATAGCTTTCCTTTTCTCCACAGAAATCTTGAGGCAAAATGATTTTAGAGGAAGAAGCAAAAATGAAAAAGTAGGCATCATGGGAAGCATGAGAGTAACTTTATCCAAATATCTCACATTAACTTCAAGCCTATCACATAAGGACACTGCAAGATGGTAAGAGTCAAATGGAATTACTGCTAATTCTTCTTCTCTATCTCTTTCAGGGAACTGTCCACGGATATCTACAGTAGGTCACATTGGGACTGTAGATTGGTGCATGCACTTTGGAAATCACTGTGGAGATTCCTCAAAAAACAAAAGCGAGAGGTCCCACTTGGCTCAGCTATTCCCCTTTTTGGTATCTGCCTGAAATAATTAAAAGCATCACATCACAGTGATATACACATAGCCATGTTTACAGCAGCACAACTTATAATAGTTAAATCTTGGAACCAGCCCAAATGTCCCTCAACCAATAATGCCTAAAGATTTTTTTTTTTTACATAATGAAGTACTACTCTTCTGTGAAAAAAGATAAACTTGAACCATTTCTAGGTAAATGGATGCACCTTGAGACCATACTGTTTTATTAATTAATTAATTTTTTATTTTTAGTACAGGGTCTCACTACACAGATCAGACTCCTTAGTGATCCTGCTGTTTTCAGCCTCCCAAGCGCTGGGATTACAGGTGCGCACCACCACACCCATTCTCAATCCCTGTCTCAGCAGGTTCCGGGGGAGGGGCAAGCATGGCACACCAGGAATTGAACCAGGTCACTGGCCCTGTACCTGCTTAAGCAGGCGCATTAGTCCGCTGAGCTATCTGGCCACCCCTTGAGACCATACTCTTGATGGAAATAAATTGAGCATTCATGTTTAACCTTGCATTGTTTTTCTACTGTGAGAAACATAAAGGGTAATTAAGGATCAAAATGTGTAATAGATATTAGGGGGAGGGAAAGGAAGAAAAGAAAGAATAGAAGAAAAAAAGGAAACAAAGATTTTATGAATAAAGAGGGGAACAAACTGGGGATAAAAGAATCAAGATATATTAGGTACAGGTACAAATTCCCTACAATGAATGGGATCACTGTTCATATATAAAATGTGCCAATAAATTCAATTAAAAAAAATTAAGCACGTTATAACAAAAAGCACACACACACACACACACACACACACACAAACTAACCATAGGTTGCCCATCAGGTAGGGGATGAATGATTGAGCTAGCATATACATAGGTTTGGGTTTTTTTTTTTTTTAAAGTTTATTTTATTTTCTTCCACCACATTACATATTTGTTTGTGTTTTGGCCGGCTCAGCCTTCCCTGGGGGATGAGGGGCGGCGCAGCACATGGGGTCTGGGATCGAGCCGTGATCCCTGCGCGGTGGCCTAAACTTCCCAAGGCACGCGCTTTAGACCGCTAAGCCATCTCACCAGCCCAGGTTTGGGTTTGAAAGCTAGAAAAGTAGGAGAGTAATAAGAAAATGTAGGTACAATTAAGAAAATATCCTATTTGGCTAGGGGTATAGCTTAGTGGCATTAGTACCTGTCTGGCAAATACAAGGTCCTGAGTTTGATCCCTGGCACACACACAAAAAAAGCCCATTTATCTTTTATTACAAAATATTGTATTTATAATGGTGAGAATTGGAATTGGTCCCTCTTATTGTAGTATTGAAATTAAGTCTATTTAATTTATCAAGTCATGTTCATGCCCTGATTTTATATACTTGTATCTATCAATAAACACTGTGATACTTGAAAAAAAAATTGTATTTATGGGCTGGCCAGATAGCTCAGCAGATTAAAGCGCCTATTTAGGCAGATGCGAGGTTGGTGATTCAATTCCTGGCTGGTTGTGCTGGCTCCGCCCCTGGGCATGCTGAGACAGTGAGTGAGAATGGGCTCGGTGGTATGCTTTGGAAGCTGAAAACAGGAGAATCACTACAAGTCTGATCTGTGTAATGAGACCCTGGAGTCCCTGTAGACCCTATACTAAAATACAAAAAAAAAAAAGTTGCATTTATATTTAGAACACAAAAGAAAGCCTTGATAGGGCCGGCAAGATGTTCAGTGGTCTAAAGCGCCTGCTTAGGAAAGCTCAGGCAACTGCAGGGACTGCGGTTCGATCCCCGGTACCACATGCTGCGCCAGCCCCACCACCAGGGCAGGCTGAGCAAGCCACAAAATAAATAAATAAATAAATAAATAAAAAAAGCCTTGATAAACAAGAACAAGCTAACAAATCTTGTCACCAAAGCCTTTAGGTGACATATATATGTATTTACAGAGGTTTTGTTCTTTTCAACTGACTTTACTTTCTTTTTTTAAATGTATCCAGTACAGGTCTACAGGGTCTCACTACATAGATCAGACTCGTAGTGATTCTCTTGTTTTCAGCCTCCCAAGCACCTGGGATTACAGGTGTGGGCCACCAACATCCAGTCTCAATCACGGTTTCAGCATGCCCCAGAGGCGGGGCCCCCCCCCCCCCCCCTGCACTGCATGGGGGTGGGTGTCAAATCCTGGTTCCTATGCCTGGCTAAGCAGGTACTTCCGTGAGCTGAGCTATCTGGCTGGCCCTGACTTTACTTTCTTATTACAAAAAAAACAAGATCAGACATTACACCTGAGTCTTAAGAGCCCTTTCCCCTCACCCCTGTGTATGGTGGACAGCTTTGAAGATCATTATTATTCACATGGTCGTTTTCACTAATTGCACAGTATTTCTAGCACACAGGAGTACCACAAGTTGGGCAATCTATTATTGGTTAAAATTCGGGTTAGTTTTCTGTTTTTCATATTATAAACAATGCTGTGAAGCAACCTGTAGTTAAAACTTTTTGATTCACATTCTTTAGGTTCAGTTTACAGAACGCAACAGTGGGGATCACGGGCCTTTGAGCCACAATGTCCTCTAGAAAAGCTGCACAATTCATATTTCAACTAGTTACTTGAGAGATGTCTGCTGCCCCATGTTTATACCTACACTGGTTAGCTCTTTCTGTATCTACCAATCTAATATTAACAATAAATTTGTTTTTGTTTACTTCTAGTCAACAAAATTTGGTGTTTGTCTTTTGTACAAATCTCGTTTAATGAACTGCCTGTTCATGCTATTGCCCTCTTTCCTCTTTTGGTAGATGAGTGTTGGTTCTGGTTTTTAAGGCCCAATCAATAACCTTTTGTTTCTTTTGAACTTTACTATTTAAATTATTTTAACATTCAATTTTAAAAAATAATATCTGTAGGACTAGAAATCAAACAGGGCCTTGAACCTACTAGGCAAACATTTAACCTTATGTAGTGGAAATTTATTCTGAAGATGGTTGCTTATGCTTCTGGGCAATGGGTAAACACTTACAAGGACTCCATTTATTAAGCAGCCCTTCCTTATCTTTTTGAGACACTAATTATTTCATATATATGAAATTCTTGTGGCTGTTCCACTAAGGGTTTATTCTATTCCCCTGCTGGGCTCATAATGAACAAACTCTTACGGTAACCTTGCATAAATATTATTGCTTAATATTCCCTGCGAATTAAGAAACACAATTATACAAAAATGGAAGCCATGGTGCCGATGCTTTTAGTTGTACACTTCTAGAAATGCTAAATCAGAGCTTATTTTTCTGTATCAAAAACATTACATATTGTAAAAATATTTCAGGATAGTTAAAAATGAAAATTCTTCAGCTGGGCGTGGTGGCGCACACCTGTAATCCCAGCACTTGGGAGGCTGAGGCAGGAGGATCAGTGCGAGTTTGAGATCAGCCTGGGCTATAAAAGTGAGCTCAAGGCCAGCCTGAACTGCATAGTGAGGCCCTGTCTCCAAAAGACAAAAAAAAAAAGAAGAAGAAAATTTTTCAAAAAAAGTCAGCCCAAAGCAGGAACAACCTGCTTTTATGTGTATTGTGTAGGCCACTTCCTGGATTTCCTAACTTGGCTCTTATTGTCTCCTGTAATGTAAACTAAAAGCAAGAGTTAGAGAGGAAGGAAGGTCCTCGATGGGCTGGTTGGACCAAGGGGCCCAGGGGAGTGAGATGGAACTCCCTCAGTCCCTTCCCCTTCCTCTGCAGTGGTTTTGCCACTAGGACTCAATGTGTGCCTTCACCGGACTAGTGCCTCTCCACTTACCATGGGATTCTGCCTCTGGAGGTTGAAGAGCTCATTCTGGTACATCGTAGCAGCAAAGGGGTAGACAGCAGGCAGCTGGGCCTCTGGTTTCTTCAGCGCCAGTAGTGTGTGGTCAGGGTCCCCTTTCTGAAGGACGACATTGATGTGGTCCACTGCAGCCAATCCTGAGGGCACAGGTCATGCTCTGTCAAAGGTCTGCTGTCTCCTACCCAACCTGCCAGCTCTTCTTCCTCAGGATTCTCTTCCATGAGCTCTGCATTTGTGGGTGAATGGCAGCTAGTCCTGGGTGAAGTCAGCCCAGTGACAAGTCCAGTCCTGGGAGTTTATCCCTGAGAGAGCCTCAGCAATGACCAAGCTGGGGTTACAAAGATCATTCCTGCCTAACAACTTCTCCACAAGAGCCTTCTTCTGAGGATGGCTCTGGTTCCGTCTCTCCAAGAAGTTCCTGTGTTGCTTCAGTCCCTGAGATTTCTCACCTCATGAATCCTGTCCTGTGTGATGAAGCTTGTCTCCCACTGCTGCTTGTGGGTTACTACTGCCTCTACAGGGACAGACCCAAAGCAGACCCTTGCTCTGCCATACCCACCCTGTGACCGGTCACCCTTCAGCAGGCACTACAAACTCTGTGACCTCACCACCAGTTGTGGTGTTCAGGCTGCAAGAGATTTTAGTGAACAAACTAGGAGTACTTTGAACAGCATTTCAAAGTACTCTGTGCCATTTTCAGAGCATAGAAACTGAATTTCCACCCTAACGGGGCACTGGGTGGTGAGCTCTGTTGCCAGGCAAGGGCAAAGAGATGGAGCCTGAAGAGTGTGCCTTCTAAAGGATGCATCTGTGGGGCAGGAAAAACAGGACTGGTCTGTTAGCCTAAGGCAGGACTAGAGCGCAACTGAGATTATCCCGACCTCTTTGACACAATGATAACTTATCTTCTCTAAATACTTTCACAAGGAGCTGGCTTTGAATTTTCCACTAGGAGACCCCATTCTACAGTGGGAGACATGACCAATGTAACTCTTCAAATCATCCCCCAAAAACTCACCCTTGTAAAGCATCTCCAAGCCTAAGAATTACTTTTTTATCCTTAGAACTAATGGAAAAATGAAATAATTCCAGAAAAGAGGGTCAAGTTCTTCATGGAATTTGCTGTTGTGTTAATGTTATTCAAGGCCTTTCAGCAACACCAGGGATATTCTGGGTAGGACCTTGCCTCACTTCTGAGAACTTTATTATAAGAATCTTGATGACAACTCAATGTCATAAACAAATGCTGTTGAATTTGTATGATTTTGTTTAGTGAAATTCTGTATCATTTGTAATTTTTTTTATCATTATTATTTTGTATTCTTTTTTAAAAAAATAAAACATTTAAAAAAAGAATCTGCACAACTTTATGTTAAACATCACTTGAAAGCATACCCTTCAAATATTCTTAATAAGGGCTGAGGGTAAAGGTCAACAACATAAGCACTTGCTGTGCAAACACGAGGTTCTGAGATTGATCCCCATGTACTGACACAAAACACAAAAAATAAAAAACAAAAGCAAAAACAAAACAGAAGATACTCTTAACAAACTTTTTTTTTTTTTAAATATATATATACTTTTAACTTTATTTATTCATGTTACGGTCAGCTCAGCCTGCCCTGGGGGTGGGGCTGGCGCAGCATGTGGTGCCGGGGATCGAACCGTGGTCCCTGCGGTTGCCTAAGTAGGCACTCTAGACCACTGAGCTATCTTGCCAGCCCCAACAAACTATTTTTTTAAATGAAAATGTAATAAAGCATGTTCTTCTGAACCATGTTGTCATACTCTGCATTTCGCAAAAAGTCTAGTCCTGCCCTAGAAGCATGTAGCCTGTGATGAACAGTGTGTGTGAGAAATTCCGAAGTGCAGGGCAGCAGTTCGGACAAAGCCGAAATGGCTGAGGACTGGTCCCTCAGCATCACCTCAAAGCTGTCCCTCAGGCTACTGTGACGGCTGCAATAAATGTAAATGACTCACAGTTTAACATGATGGCCTACGAGGCAAGGAAAGAGGCTGTACCTTTCCGGTGCAGGTTTGAATGTGTGCAACAGACTCATTGTCATGATACAGACTAAAACATGTTTTGGAGTTTTTCAAAACTCCTTTCAGTTCCCAGGGATGACAAACTTTCAGACAGGGAAAGAGCAAAGGCTTCAGAACAACTGTCCAGCACATTTTTAAAGCCACCAAATATTGCTGACGCCCTTCCCCAATTTCAGCTGCTTATACTATTAGTGAAAATCCAATGTCTTTTACTTAAAAGTGGCAGAGAAGTACAGACAACTTGGTATTAAATTTGTGGTCAAGAAATTATCAAGTATTAGCTGGGCGTGGTGGCACACGCCTATAATCCCAGCACTTGGGAGGCTGAGGCAGGAGGATCAATATGAGTCCGAGACCAGCCTGGGCTACAAAAGTGAGCTCAAGGCCAGCCTGAACTGCATAGCGAGACTCTGTCTCAAAAAAAAAAAAAAAAAACCAAATTAAAAAAAAAAAAAAAAAGAAATTATCCAGTATTAAAATATTTATTTACATGGTGTTTTATTTAACATAAAAAAGACCACTGTAGAGGTTATAACACATTTGGGGCTGAGGGGATAGCTCAATAGAATAAGCGCTTGTGGGACAAGTACAAGGGCCTGAGTTCAATTCCCGGTTTTAAAAAAAAAAAAGAAAAAGCGAAAGAGGAGGTCACACACATTTCAAAAATAAAAGATGGCAAAAGACAATGGAACCTCTCCTAAGTGTATGGACCTCAGATGATGTCCCATTGGTAGTATTAATTTTTTCCTGTAATCTATTTCTGTCAAGTATAATAAAATTCTCAGCTTTCAAACAAAGCAGAAAGACCTGAAATTAGACCTCATATAACATCATCAGCACATTCAAGATTTAACAGGCACAGGGCATGAATCAAGATGGTAAGGTGTGGACTTTTAAAAAAGTCATTCATGAGCTTTCACGTGTGTGCACATGTGCATGTATGCAAGCATGCACATGTTGAATTCTCAGACTCACTCAGCTGCTAACTGCCAGATACTGACACTAACTGTCCTGAGCTGCTCTGCTGTGTGAACCCCTGATGTGTCTCATAGGCAACTTGGAACACATTTCTGAGTAACACCTGCGAGTGTGTATTTCTTTGAAGGTGTTCAAAGATAAAGAACACTCCAAACTCTTCTAGGAAGTTACATCAAGGGCAAAGGCTAAGACTATGGAAATCAGTGGACTCTCCAGGCCTCACTAAGGCACTCATATGCCTTATTAAATGGGCCAACTGCCTTCCATTTCTTAGGGGTGGTTTTTCGGGGGGAGGGGGGTGAGGATAAGTAGGTTGTATAAATGTCAAGTGGAATACCTTGTGCCTCTTCTGATGCTCTAGTAAAAATTTTACTTGAAGAGCGAAAAGTCTAATAAAAAGATTCATGACTCTAAATTTGAAGATGCTTCTTTTAATTATCTGGGTTTTCTAATTTTTCCAGCCACACAAGTGAATGAAATAGTATGATGAATTTAACTCAGTGACTCCATAGGACTCAGGGACAGGGGACTCAATCAGGCCACTGTGCAACTACGTTTGGACCATCATTAACTCAGGCTAACGCTATAAAAATGTACAAGATCAACTCCTGCAAACTCAGGCTACTGCCTGGGAAAGCTGAAGTAATCTCTTTTACAGTCCTAACTGATTTCCACCACATAACCACAGGCAAGGAATTACAAGCCTGAAGTCACAGCCTTTACTCAGAAAGCTTCACTATTATTTGAATGAGAGATAGATTCAAAACATAAGTTGCACCAAACCTGAAAGGATCAGGACGGCAGAACCTTACTCAGGACAAAAAACAAAACTTGGTGGGAAACTCTCAGATACTGTACCATAGGTCAATGTAGCCTTTCAGTAGATTTTCCATCCCATAAGGCCATTTTATAAGAATAGTTTGAAGGTTCTGCTGGAATTCTGGCAATGAAAGTCTACCTCTTACAAAGACCCACTCCCCGACTGCCCAGACTCACTGTTGACTTTATCAATGCTGCCCTGGATTTCCGCTTGTGTCAGCAATTCTTCATACACGTCCCTCTCTTCTTCTGAAATACAGTTGTTCTGCAAAACAAAGTCTTCACTGATTCCCGAGATTCAGTAAAATGTTTCCAAAGCTTGAAACACAAATGAAAACATGAGAACGATGAAAGAAATAACTCACTAGCTGCCATCTGAAGTCAGTACAAGCATTTGAGAGGAGCCTGCCCTGGGAAGGACCTTGGGAAAGATACACAGGCCCCATAAGGGTTACACAGACAGGCAACAGGCACAAGATACTTTGAAAAGAGCTGTATTTGCAGGTGTTAAACATCAGGTTGGATCACAGAATATTGTCACTTTTTAGGATCAAAAAACAGATGAATACTGATAATGTTTTTCCATTCAATCTGATAAGATCAAGAACACAAATGATGAAAACAGAATAGAACCGGTTGTAGAAGAGAAGTAGATTCAAATTTTAGAAAGAGGTAACAGTTTAGGGAGTGTTATGGTTTGTGTACAGGTGTCCCCCCAAAGCCTCATGCAGTCATGGGGCAGCTTCTGGAATTTGTGTTGATTATTGCGGGTGTGGGTGCTGCACTTTCCCTGGGGCAGGTGATTTGCATTTCAATGTAAGAAAGGAAGAGAAGTTGAGCTGCTCTTACTCTCTCCCTTTGCTCTTGCTCTCTGCCTGCCACCGTGAAAAGTTGTTCTCTGACATGAGCCACCCTGCCTTGGAGCCAGCTGAGTGTGGACTGAAACCTCCAGTAACTGTGAGCTAAATAAACCTTTCCTTCTTTATTGTGAGTGTCGGGTGTTTGTCCCAGCAACGAGAGAAGAGTAACTAAGACAGAGAGGCCTGGAAAATAATGAGAAGAGGGAATGGGATGTGGGTGGCAGGGTTTGGTCACACAGGTCACCTGTGGCATGTTGGGCCACCTTGCATAGGTGGTCCAGGGTTAGCAGAAAAAGTGGGGAGGTCACCTGCATACCTCGGAGACTTCTGAGGGCCAAGCCCAGGACTTGTACTCGATTTAGTGGCCACAGAAAGTCGGGGGCAGTTTTGGGGCTGTGACATCAGATATATCATTAAAAATTGAGGCTATAGAGCTGAGCTCTGTGAAGAAAGCTTGGAGAATGCCAGGCAGCAGGAAGAAACCAGAGCTAGATGCTCCCATCCCATGCCAAGGTGGGGTACGGTAAAGAGGGGTTGTTGTCCCCCTAAAGCCTCATGCAATCATGGGGCAGGACATCTAGAGTTTGAGACTAACTCATGATCCACTGGGATTATGGGTCTTAGTACTGTCGGGATTATGGGTGTGAGTGTTACACTAGCCTAAGGTGGAGAGCCTTAATGTAATATAAGAAAGACAGAGAGACAGACTCTCTGCTGCCATTGTTGCTGTTCTGCCACCATGAACTGCTGCTCTCTGCCATGTGCCACTCTGCCTCGGAGTCAGCCAAGTACGGATTGAAACCTCCAGTAACTGTGAGCTAAATAAACCTTTCCTTCCTTTATTTTGGGTGTCAGGTATTTGTCCCAGCAACAAGAGAAGAGTCACTAAGATAGGGGTGCTCCCCCAGCTCACCTGCATCAGGGAGGGAAAAAGCGTGAGATACTGCAGCAGTTTCTTTTAGTGAGGGAGTTGAAGGTGATATCAAGAGCTTAGTGAAAGGAAAAGCTGGTGGGGAAGCAGAGGATGAGGGTTGGCGGCTCCGGTAACTGACTAGCCAGGAAGTTGGGGGAGTGAATTTGGGTTGGAACCAGCCTTCTCGCCAAGGAGAGACACTCAGAGAGCAAGGGTGAAGCACTGGGAAAATGATGCATTAAAAAACGTCCCCTCTCACTTCCTCACACTGATTGACTTATATATTTAGTACAGGGTCTCCAGGGTCTCAATACACAGGTTGGACTCATACTGATCCTCCTGTTTTCAGTCTCCCAAGCACTGAGATTATAGGCATGCACCACCACATCCAGTCTCAATCTCTCTTTCAGCACATCCCAGGGGTAGGGCCAGCACAGCACTCAGGGGTTGGAACCCCAGTCCCTGCATCTGCGTAAGGAGGCGCTTTAATCCACTGAGCTATCTGGCTTGCCCCCTACACTAAATTACTAACCTCTACTAATACAAAGAAAGGTTACTTGGCTAACTCAGAGGCTGCTGTTGATGACAAGATCCGTCCATCCATCTGTCCATCCGCCATCCATCCATCTATCTATCTATCATTTGTATAGGAATTGAACTCAGGGCCTTTGCACTGAGCCATATCACTATTTTTTTTTAAATTTTGAGACATGGTCCTGATAAGCTGGGAAGTTTACAACCTTGATTTTGTATTCTTCCTGCCTTAGCCTCCTGAGAGACAGGATTGGGGGTATGTGTCACTGTGCCCTGGCAAGGCATGATGCTTAGCTGATATTGCTACACTTCCTGGGTAAATGCAAAGTTCACATCATGACCTTTGATCCCTCCAATCTATAATCTCCTTCATGAAACGAAATCCGTCTCACTGTGTTGGACAGCACGGGGCTGACTTTATGCTTACATTTCACCCAAACCAACTGCCTATGGCTATAGAGATGATAGCCAGATGACGTAGAAATACTGCTTCTAACATTAAGGCTTTTTCAAAGTTACTCATAATCCTATTCATTACTGTATTTATTACTTAGGTCTGAATTAAGTACCTTCAGTTTTGCATTTTCCTCTTTTTTTCTTTTAGCTCCCCAGAGTTCCTTTTGATATTCCTGTGCCTGGTTGTCATCCACTAAAGTCAAAACTGCATTTGGGTTTCTTAGTGTTACAATGGTCTGCTCTGCAATTCCTTTTTCAATAGCTTCATTAATGGCTATGACTGCAGCATGCACTGAAAATAAAGAGAACAGTTTTTAAATCAACAAAAGCCGATATGGACAGTCGTGCGTGGACAGTGTGTGATGTTAAGCAAATTTACTGTATTCTGTGTCTTCTAGATAAATATGCAAAAAAATAAAAGGGCCTCAAACACATGACAGACCTTGTCCACATACTTGTCTGCCTCTGGTCCTATCCTGCATCCCTATTCATTTATCCAACTTGCACCAAACAATTAAAATGAATCAGGGCTGGGTGAGATAGCTGAGCAGACTAAGCACCTGCTTAGGCAAGTGCAGGGACCAGGGCTTGACTCCTGGCACTACATGCTGCCCAGCCCTGCTGCCGGGCACACTGAGCATCTGACTGAGTCCATGCATGGTGGTGCATGCCTGTAATTCCAGTGCTAGGGAGGCTGAAAATGGGAGAATCACTATGAGTCTGAGCTGTCTAGTGAGACCTTGTACAGAAAAAGATAACTGAGAACTACATCCACCACTAGGGATTCTGCAGGTACAAGCCCATGGCTGTTCTCTGGTGAGGGCAACATTAACAGTTTTAACATAGCAAGCTGGTTCCAAGAGATACCCAAAAGTGAGTCTGCAACCCTGAAAGACTCAACAGTGTTCACTGACACTGAAATCTGAAATCTAAGGATACAGAAACGTTTTGGAAAAGGAAGATATTTGCAGGACCTCTTAACTCAGACTGTAAAATCAATGATTTAGTTATACCCTGACATCCTCAAATTATTTGTGATGTGAGAAAACAAAAACAAAAACAAAAACAAAAACAAAAAAACAACTTCTCAGGGTGCTTAAGTTATATTTTTTAAATTAAAAAAAAAATTTTTTTTTTTTTTGGTCTTTTTGAGACAGGGTCTCTATGCAGTTCAGGCTGGCCTTGAGCTCACTTTTGTAGCCCAGGCTGGTCTCAAACTTGCACCGATCCTCCTGCCTCAGCCTCCCAAGTGCTAAAATTATTTTTAATGTACTTGTTACAAGGTCTCACTACCTCACACAGCTGGTGGTGATTCTCTTGTTTTCAGCTTCCCCAGTGCTGGGAATACAGGTATGCACCACCACACCCCAGGACTCTGTGGCCCCAGACTTTGGCTGGCTCAGCCTGCCCTGGGGGTAGGGCTGGCATGGCATGTGGTGTCAGGGATTGAGCCAACTGTCCCTGTGCTTGCCTAAGCTTGCCTAAGGAGGCACTTTAGTCTGCTGAGCTATCTGGCTGGCCCTAAGATCTATTTTAAGTACTCGATTTCACGTGATCAAGATCAATAAGTAAAGTACAGGTAAGTTGTATGCCAGTGGCAAATTTGGGTTTAAGTAGACTTACATGCAGCTTCATCCACAGATAGTTCATTGGCCAAAATACCACCAATTTTGCTGAAAGATGGCATCTGTATTCCATATTTCTCAAGTTCTTTTCTCATGTTACTGATTTCCTCCTCTATAAGAACAATTAACAACAAAAAATCAAAAGAAAATATAGACAGAGATAAAGGCAGGCATGGATGGCACCCTGGTATAAAGGAAGGCCTTCCTTCAGAGGGTGGGGCCCTATCTAAACTATAGCCTTAGCGAAACGAAACAAAACAAAACAAACAAACAAACAAACATAAAAACAAAAAAAAAAAAAAAAAAAAAAAAAAAAAAAAAAAAAAAAAAAAAAAAAAAAAAAAAAAAAAAAGAAAAGAAAAGCTGGACGTGGTGATGCATGCCTGTAATCTTAGCACTTGGGAGGCTGAGGCAAGAGAATCGAGGTTGAGCTCGAGACCAGCCTAAGCTACAAAAGTGAGCTCAAGGCCAGCCTGAACTACATAGTGAGACCCTGTCTCAAAAAGACAAAAAAACCCAAACCAAAACAAACAAACAAACAAAAAAAAAAACCAAAAAACAAAAGAAAAAAGGGGGAGGGGAAGAAAAAATGAAAAAGCTGTGTGTGGTGGTGCATACCTACAATCCCAGCATTTGGGAGGCTGAGGCAGGAGGATAACTGCCAGGCCAGTAAGATCCTGACTAAAACAAAAATGAAAACCAAGAGCCTTAGAGAGAATCAATCCTACATTTCTTATTTCGCAAATGTGGGGAGAGGACTTCAGGTAAGGACAAAAAGATAGGTAAGTTTTCTCTTCTTATCAATATAGAGGAAGAAGGAGAAGTAATAACATCAAGGTGAAAGTAGAAAACACTGGTCCACTTTCTCAGTAAGCCCACTGCGAAGAATATATAAGAACATTACCTGTGAAGTCCACTTTGCCCAAGAGATCCTGGATCTGGGGGGCTATCCCTAGTTTAAACAGATACAGGCTGAAAGACAAAATACCAAACTGTCAGAAACTCTATCCTCATGAGCTTTAAAGTTACAAATTACATAAGTTTCAAGGGCTCTTCTAGCTGAGAGGGGAAACCGTATTTGAGTTATTCACTTAACAGATGAGAAAGTGTGTGTTGAGCTACATGGTTCCTATTTAAACTGGTCCTTCCAGCTTAAGCCAAAGGCTGGTCTTCCATAGCACACAGCATTTCTCTGGAGTAAACTAATTCCCCACCATCCATTTTGTAAAATAAACAAGAAACACAGCCAACATAAAACAATAAGTAAAAGCACAATCAACATTTCTATAGAAGTCCCTTTCATGACTCTTACTTGGTTGAAAGTACTATAGCTTGAATTGTATTTTGCTTCCCAGTATCTATGTTACCTGCTCTGAGCCAATAAACAGAATGATAGGACTATCCTTGGTTGGATGGGTTGATGACAAAGATAAATAACAATGTGTACATATTTAAGATGGAAAATAAATTGTGTATGCTGGGATGAGTCCCTTAGATAGTAAAGGCAGTCACGGTGACAACCACTGACTTACCTGTAATCTGCATAAAGACCTGAGCATTGACATCTAAATTCTATGAAAGCTATAGGTCACGTATTTTCCCTGCTTAATCATTAATTTATGGTTTTTGGTGCATATTTACCCTAATTTCTCCAGCTCCAGTCAAGGAAAAAATTCAGTGTTCACCTTCTTATTCATTTTGGAAAGTTTGTGATTTAAGAGGCTTTAATTAGAAGTTAGAAAGTAGCCCTGGAAAAATAGGTGAGTGGTCTAAGCACCTGCCTGGCAAGTGCAAGGACTTGAGTTTGATCTTTGGTACCACATGCCATGCCAACTCTCAACTGGGTGTGGTGGTGCACCCTGGTAATCCCAGTGCTGGGGAGGCTGAGACAGGAGGATCACTGAGTCTGGACTGCATAGTGAGACCCTGTATCAAAAAAAAAAAAAAGAAAAAAAAAGAAAAAGAAAAAGAAAATAAAAAATAAAGAAGTTAGAAAGCAGATAATATATGTGAGAAATGATCTGAGAATGATTTAGATGGCTTTAGATGTCAATGTGAGATGGACCTCAGTAGTTTGTAAGATACAGTCTCATAAAAACATGTTAAAGAAGTTTAAGATCAAACCTTAAACTTCTGTTCGCTTAAACATTTAAAGCAAACTTTTTTTTTTTTTGGTATTTTAGGGAAGGTCTACAGAGTGTTCAGAGTCTCACTACTAGATCGGACTTATAGTGATCCACTTGTTTACAGCCTCCCAAGAGCTGGGACTACAGGCGTACATCACCATGCCCAGTCTCAATTGCTCTCTCAGCATACCTGGGGGGGCTAGGCTGGCATGGAAAGTGCAGGGATCGAACACCCAGCCCCTGCACCTGCTTACAGGTGCTTTAATCTGTAAAACAAACTCTTAAAATGTATTATTATTAACTGCATGTAGTTTGGGTTAAAATGGATTATCTTTGGTCATAATTTCTGTAAAAAACAATTACTTAGAAAAATTATATATGATCAAATTAAAAACCAGAGTCTCATGGTTTAAAAATTGCATATAAAATCATCAGCTGGAGTTAAACACTAAATATTTTCACATAAATCCTTTTAAATGTGTTTCTAGTCATATTTATGAACTTACACATTGTTCTAGATGTACGATGCTTTACTTAAGCAACTGCTGTGCATTTATATTGTCACTAATTACTAACTAT
>PVKN010010693.1:0-22373 GCA_004027915.1 Capromys pilorides
TAAATGGCCTCTAGGCCATCATTTCCCAAAAGTCTTAGATTTCCTCAGAGGTCAGAGAACTCAGTCCTATCAAAGTCACATTTCTGTGGCTGGCATCATTAGCGATATTACCCCAATTATCTAAATAAGCTTACTGGTATAAGTGAACTCTATTTTAATAAAACCATGGATACCAAGATATCTTTCATTAGAATTATAAGATGTTATAAGAGCAAAACAGCAAAAATATTGACAGGAAGCTGGGCATCATGGTGCACACATGCAATCCCAGCACTCCAGAGGCTGAGGCAGGAGGATCTCTGTGAATCTGAGGCCAGCCTGGGTGGCACAGCGGGTTTGAAGCCAGTCTGAGCTATATCTTTTAAAAAAAGAAAATACTGACAGAAAGTCTCATAGATGTCAAGCTTGAAGCTTCTTAGGGTAACAAAAGAGATGCAGTGTGAAATTTGATTTCCACAGGACTTCTCAGAAACAATCCTGAGTATTAAGAGGGATCTGACAGCTCTGAAGTCAAGCAAAGACCTGACCAATGGGGCAGGGGACCAGCTGCCGACCACTGGCTCCTCTGTGTGCTCCCAACCAGAAAGCTTTGCTATTGCCTGATGTGATTGCAATTTTCTCCTCCCCCTGCCTGGTGTCTGTCGAACTGAATGGATAATGACATTTTTATTTGGGTTAATGTGATATGAGATGGGGCATGTAATATGAAAAATGTTTCAAGGAGCGATGTGGAGAGCCTATCACAGCGGAGCGCGATCCGAGCGTTGGCCAGTAGCCATTGTTTCCAATTTTCTTCCTTGCCTTACGCACAGCGGTTCTGGAATATTTACTCTCACATGAGTTGCATACAAACAAAAGCTCCCTTTGATGGGCTCGAATAATCTTTGTACAAACCTGGCCATTCTTCCCTAGGTTTTTGTACAAACTTGCACACACTGAGAACTCTGCGGTGCTGCTCTCCGACCTTAACCTTAAGACGCTAACTTCTTCATCTTCTTTGTAGGATCATGAATGACGTTTTTCTTTTCTTTCCTTTCTTTCTTTCTTTTTTTTTTTTTTGAGTGGTACTAGGGATTGAACCCAGCGCCTTCAAATTAAGCTATCTCTCCATCAGGGTCTTGCTAAATTGGTAAGTTGTCCCAGCTGGCTTTGAACTTGCATCTTCCTGCCTCTGCCTCCCAGGGTGCTGGGATTAGAGGCCTGTGCCATCAGACCAGTCATGAGCAATTTTTTATTTTATTCCAAATTTTTCACAACGTACATTTATTGTGCTTGATGTCATATAATATAGTATTATTAATAGTCCTGTAAAATGATTTCTTGGGGGTTTATAGAGACTGTACATTTGTGTCCCTCCCTAAATGCATACATTGTTGTCCTAACTCCCAGTGCAGCTGTATTTAGAAATAGGGTCTCTGAGGAAGCCATTAAAGCTAAATGAAGTCTTAAGGGTAGGGCCTGAGCCAAAAGGGTCAGTGTCCTTATAAAAGGCACTCACGTGTCCTGTCTGTCTGTCTTTCTTCTTTTTCTCCTTTGTCCCCCTTCTCTTGTTCTCACTCCCTCCCCTCCCACTGACAAGAATAGGTCCCATGAGTGCACAGCAAAATGGCGGCCACCTGTAAGAGAGGAGACAGTGCCTTCACCAGAAATCAACCATGCTGGCACCCTGCCTCCAACCTCAAGGCTCTGAAATAGTCAGAAAACGCCTGCTGGTTAAACCTCTCAAGCTGTGGTACTGTGCACAGCTGCCTGAGTTGGCCAAGATTGGGATTGCTGTCCAGGAGCCAAGTTTGGGGAGACTATTTCATCTCACTCCCCTCTCTCCTTCGCTCTCTCCATGGGAGGAAATGCACGTGGACGGCCCAGCAGATATTTGGCAGGTAGCAGTGACTACAGAGGGCAAAGCGTCACACCCAGTCTTGGAGGAAATCCCCATTAACTTGGACTTCGATACGTAATTTAATTGCCCAGTTTAAAAAAAGAAAAAAACAACTCAGTACAGAGAGCAAGTGGCCGAGCTCCACCAGGTGGGAGAGCCTTCTGAGTGGTCAAAAGAGGCAACACAAGGAGTAATGAAGGGCCGGCCAGATAGCTCAGGGGATTAAGGCGCCTGCTTAGGCAGACACAGGGATGGGGGTTCTATCCCCAGAGTGCCATGCCGGTCCTGCCCTTGGGATGTGCTGAGAGGGTGAATAAGACTGGGTGTGGTGGCACACGCCTGTGATCCCAGTGCTTGGGAGGCTGAAAACGGGAGAATGGCTACAAGTCCAATCTGTGTTGTGAGACCCTGTAGACCTTGCACTAAATACATTAAAAAGAAGTACCAATCAGGAGTTGCTGAACAAGTCCCCTGCTCAAGGAGAGATCCCCACTGCCAGAGGTGGTCCCCAGAATTCCACACTGGAGTGTTCTTTCTGAGGGTGGGACTCTGGCCTGTTAGAAGGCACTTCCGAAGGACACATGCCTGGGGTCACTGCTCTTGGTCAGGTTTCCCTCCATGGCGGGATCTGAGCTTAATCTGTTTTTTTTTCCCTCATCTATAAGATGAGCATGATAATGCCTCCCTGAAGCACTGCGACAAAAAAATAGAAGCAAAATATGTGAAATAAAATATATAGCTCTAGCTAGTGAGTGGTCCCAATGTGGCATTTGTCCTCTGTGGGATCCCAGCCCCTACCTGTAGCTATGCCTACAGTCCCTCCCTCTTCACCCCTTCTTCCTCACAGATAACTCCCCAGGGTGCCCATCATCCGTGCTCACCTCCTTAGGATGCTGCCCTTCCTTCCCTGCATCTGTCTCTCCATCTTTATCTCACGCCTCACCTTTTGATCCGGGCTTTACCACCTGTCACCTGGAACAGGGATGCTTATTGAGAAGAAAGACAGTAGCATACGCATCCCACCAGTTACAATGCCTGACACACAGGTGTACTAACGGAAAACTTTGACAGACTCTCCTAACCTCCCCTCTGCTTACCCGTTATCCCACCCCAAACTAAGTCACAAGACTGCTCTTCCGAGGGACACTTTGCTGAGACCCTCTGGAGGTCCTCACTGACTGAGAGACATGGTACAAGCTTCTATCTTATCTTCCACAGCCCAGCAAGAATCCAGTCCACTGATAACCACATGTGTCATCTTACCAATTTTTTTTTTTTTGGGGGGGGGGACCGGGGATTGAACTTAGGTCCTTGTGTTTGCTAGGCAAGCACTTATTCTACTGAGCTATATCCCCAGCCCCCACATGTGTTATTTTGACAGCAGACTGTCCCCAGTTGGACCTTCAGGTGAGGCTATAGGCAGGGCTGGCAACTTGGCCAGGACAGCAAAGGACCCAGGCAGAGGCACCAGCTAAACCAAGCAGGGATCCACAAGAACAATGGGCTAGCAGGGCTTTGATGTTTCAAGCCACCAGGCTTTGGAGAAACCTTGATAATGGACAATAGATTACTGATACTGTACCCAATTGATGTCCCTTGCTCATGGTGGCTCTTGTGTGCTCTCATCCACTGTTAAGTTTTTTAGAATGTATTACTTTGGGAATACGCATGGTATTCTTCATTCATTTGGGTCTCTAGAAGTGCTGTGCTGATGGATGGGCCACTTGTTCCCTCAGCGGTGACATGGAAGGGACAGAAGACATCAGTGGATGGAGGTGCTCTTTCTGTCTTAGTGGGACACAGTGTAGTCTGCGGAAAACTGGCTCTGAATTAAACATCTGGGACCCCCGTTGGTTCTACATCTTCCGTGAGCACGACACTGGAATCTCTCTGAGGGTCCAAGCTCATCCCAAGCTAGGATCTAATTACAGTGAGTTGATGTCCTAGGAGTCCACCAAGGTGGTCACTAAGCATCAGATGGAGACATTAGCTTAGGGCTATGAAAAAAGCACCCCATTCCTGAGTCCTTCAGGAAGTTTTGTCATTCCTCTGCTGCACTGATGTCAGAGTTCCATGACGACCTACCTAGAAGGCACAGCCTGACTGTGTTTGCGCAATACCATGTTGTAAAAGTGAGAATTAGAACTCTAGACTGCATGGCTCCTGGCTTGTTGCTTTTACTGGAAAACCAGAGCCCACAATCCCTTTGCTCTTTAATCCATTCAATTATAGGTTGTAATTTCATTCTAGGCAAAGCTGACACTAGGAGCTTGAGAAAGAAAACATATATATATATATATATATATATATATATATATATATATATAATGTATTTTTAGTACAGGGTCATACTACAGATCAGACTCATAGTAATCCTCTTGTTTTCAGCTTCCCAAGCACTGGGATTATAGGCACATGTGCCACCATGCCCAGTCTCAGTTGCCATGTCAGTGCACCCTGGGGATGGGGCAGTACTTCAGGTGGCGCTGGGGATCGAACTCCACTCCCTGAGCTTACCTAAGCAGGCACTATAGTCGGCTGAGCTATCTGACTGGCCCTAAGCTGTATCTATGATAATTAGCTTCATACAGACTTACAAGATAATAAACAAATTTGGTGTTGGCAAAATAAGGAAGGTAGAAGAGAAGGAGGAGGGAAGAATTGAGATGCATTATACACTTGTAAAAAAAAAAAAAAAAATCACCAATTTGAACCCTTTGGAGGCTCCAGAGTTTGAGGAGTGGAGTCCAAGAGCCTGTGGAAATGCATTTGCTGTGCAGCGAGGAGGAAGGAGAGAATCTCTCTTGCAGCCTGAATGAGACACAATCGCACATGGAGACTCAGAAAGGAGCCGGAGTAGCGACTGCCACCTGGTACCAGACGCAGCCCCTGGGCGCCTGGCCCCACTGGGGCCGCTGCAGAGAGGAGGCTGCAGAAGCACAACTCGCACCTCCCCTTGTCTGCCCTAGGAAGATGTGCCCCGTGGGTCTGGGGACAGTCTGCCACTTTGGAAATTAAACAGCTAAAGTGGAATCATTTTTTCCTGCTGGAGAGTTCGAAGCAGATCACTTCCTGACTTTCAAGTATTTAATAGCTCCTGGCTCTCTAATGGAAAACACACCGAGCGCTCCCCCCGGCGGGCAAGGAGGGGCTGGCTCTGCCCGCCTCCTCCCGCTCCGACCGCTTTCTCGCTCACCGGTCTCTCCCATCACATTATGTTCCAGCCTGTTCATTCTCCCCTGTTCCCTGAACGCACCCTGTGCTGTTCTGTCCAGATGCCTTTGTTCCCGCAGCATCTTCAGCGCTCAGGGCCAGCATGCTCCCCGCTCCCTCCCAGTGGCGTCTGGTCCTCAGAACAGAACATGCGCTCTGCCACCAACTTCTACTACTTGGCCATAATGCGCTAATTTATGCAGCTTTTTCCTCTTTGATATTATCAGCTGTGTGAAGGTACCAACAATAAATATTTGTGAATATATGAACTTGACACTTCTTCCCCTTTGGTGCTCTTACTTGCATGTGAAATGCCCTCGCAGGCCCATTTAGTAAAGGATGCCCCCCACCCACCAAGGCGAAACCTTTAAGAGGAGGAGCCTAGTGGTAGGTCTTTAGGTTAATGGGGGTGTGGTCTGGAAGGGGATCATGGGTCTCTGGCCCCGTCCTCTTCCTATCTCTCACTTTTTGGACCTCAGGGGAGTGGCTTTGCTTTTCCATGAGCTCCCACAAGGATGTGCTGTCCCAAACCCTCACTCCAAGCAGAGGCCTAAAAGCAATGTGCCCAGTAGATCGTGGGCTTAAATGTTCTAAGTGATTGTTTCAGTAGTTTTGGTAGTGAGGGGATGTTGAGTGACACCGCAGGCCCGTGGGCAGCGTTGGTTTGGAGTTGATGTCAGAGAGGGGATTTTCTGAATAAATAAGGATGAGATAACGAGGGTGGGGGACGGTATTTAAACCTGGTGCTCACTGGGGGGAAAATGGCAAAATAAATACCTTAAGGCGTTGCAAACTGGAGACTTACAATGAACAGTTGATTCTAGCTAATGAAACTTCTCACTTTCTTCTCCCGCTTGTTAAAAGCCACCCCGACATGAAAAACATCCGTGACTCATTTTTATGCAAAGTTTCCTGTTGATAAGTATCAGCTCTAGCCATCTAGGTGAATAATCAAGTGTCATTTTTAATAAGTCAGCGACTCCTGTCAAGAGTTGTGACCAATTAGAACTCACCGCAACGAGGAGGAGGCTGGTGGGGTTGCTAAGCAACCGCCAAGCTGTGAGGCGCATTTAGATGCTCTTTTAGATTTAACCAGCGGCAAAGCAGAGTGACATTATGATTCTGGCAAAGGAAAACCAAATTATAACCCAGGAAGGGGTACCCGTGATGAGGAGTGTGTTTTCTTTTAAATGCAAATGGAAAAGCAAGGTTTTAACAAGAATTTAAACAGTCCATCATTATACTGATTTTAATTAGGAGATTAGGTGTCAGTGGAATACAGCTGTGTGGCAGAATAATGGTCTCTTGCTGCTAGATAAAACCCAGACATTCTGGAAAATGGGCAACTGGTCAGGCAGGGATAATGTATTTTTGGACCCTGAAGTATTTATTACCACTGCTGCGCTGGGTTATAATGACTTTTATTTTTATTGTTCAGAAGGATTAAGAAATAAAAGCAAATATTAAAAATAGACTGCTGGAGGCTGAGGCCATCTAGAGAAAGCTGCTTGCTCTAACATTATTGGAAAACTGTGTTCTGCCTTAGAAGCCCTGGTATGTGACTGTCTGAAGAGTTTGCAGGGAAAATTTAAAGGCCAAACAAAACTGTGATGGTGGTTGTAATTCTGCAAAGACTTTTGCACTGAAACGGTTGTAGCTATGCATTTACTCATGAGCTGGCTGTATCAACTTAAATTTTTAAAAACTGTAGTCATTCTTGAGCAATATGTCTTCTCGAAGGCAGGAAAGGCCTACAGGGAATAATAACCACATCTGCCTCTGCCTCCGAGAGTCATATATTATGGACTGTGCCTCCCTGACAGGAAACATCTGGGTGAAAGTGAAAAATTAGGCAGAGAGCCGGATTCTCAGAGCTGCGCAAGATGCCAATCTCTCTTGTTTGTCTGATGGAGAAACAGGTCCTGGTGCATCACGATGTGATTGCCGTGTTTCCCCCGCTCTTGACTGACATGGACGTCTATAGGTTCTCAGGGTGCCAGGTCTCTCCTTGTCTAGCCAGAAGGCCGCCTTCATCCTGGGTAGTTTGGGTGAGTAAGTAAAGGGCTACCCGTTCTACTGGGGTCTGTTGGACACTGAGTGTCCTCTAGGGCCCTTTTTAGACTTAGTCCTCAGGGAGGCTGTGTTGAGCAGGGCTTGTGGACCTTGAAGGGATGGGCCTAGTGAGAGGACCTTGGGTCACTGGGACATGCCCTTACAGGTCTGTCTGTCTTTCTCATCTCCTTTTTTTTTCTTTGACTCAATCTTCTTTTAAAATTACTTTTAATGAGAAAAACACTCAGACAGTTTCAAAACATGTTAGTAGGACAGCCACAATAATTGATACAATGCATATTGTTGTCTTCATAGTGGTTGTTCAGAGTACAAGATGCAGACATGATAACTTTTCTAAACACTACTGGTACAAATATTTCTTCTCATTGAACTAAGAGAAAGTTGTGGTATACATAGAGCAATAGTCCCTAATCGCAGTGGGTTATTGGAAGAACTGGCCATGTTGGAAGCTGCTAACTTGAGCCTTTTATAGCTCAGCATACTAATCTGGCTTTACTTTTTATGCCTCCTGGTTAAACTTTTCTGCTGGGTGGTTAAGTCCAAGTTAAAGCAAGACCTATATAACAAAACATGTAATTTTCATATCTGACAAGGTCAGTCAAATCCTCTCAGGATTTACCTTGAAACCACGTATAGAGTTTTGTAGAACTTTTGTCAGTGTCAGCCGTCTGGATGAGTCATGGCCATTGCTTGACCAGTTTGCTCTCTGTGAAAGCCTGAGAGAATGTTTTCTCTCTAGGTGACTCTCCTTAGGCACACTATACATTGTTGATACCTTTCCTCTGAGGCCCCATAATCTCCTTGAACAGAAAATTTGGGACACCACTGAGTTATAGTATGTTACAGTACAGGTTCTCTTATTCTCCTCTCCTTTTTCCTTCCCTACTTCTTCTGCCTCCCTCCATCCTGGTTTGAGATATGACTGCTTGCTTCTCCACCTTCTTCCACCCCCACTGGATTTCCACAGTGCTATCCAAGCTTAGACATTGAACCTACAAAACTTTGAACCACATTTACCTTTATAAGTTAACCACTGCAGGTATTTTGTTGTATAACGTATAGATGTACTGTTGGGCTGGATCCATGGCCTGGTCAGTGTTAAACTTCGCTTTAAATTTTCTTTAATCATGTATTTATTTATTTGGTACAGGGAGTCGCTATGCATCTTGGACTTGCAGTGATCCTTCTATATCAACCTCCCGAGTGCTGGGATTACAAGTGTGTGCCATCATGCCTGATTTGGGGGCTGATGCAGTGCACAGTACCGGGGATCCAGCCCAGGGGATCCTTGCACTTGCCAGGCAGGTTCTTAGACTGCTGAGCTATCTAACTAGCCCCATTTTTAAATAAATTCTTTTTAAATCTAAAAACAATTTATTTTTCTTCAGTATCAGGGATTGAACTCGGAACCTTGCACTTGCCAGGCGGGCACTTCTCTGCAGAGCTATCTCCCCAGTGAACTTAGCTTTAGATTCTGAGCAAGAGGCTTTAGAAAGTGTGGTGCACTGTAAAAGTGACCTGCAATGGTCCCATAGCCTCCACTCTCTCAATAACCAGCTGCCAAGCTCGGCGCCACATGTGTGTTCACCTGTTTGAAAAAAAAAAACTTATTTGATTGCATCCATAATAAACAAAGTTAAGCAGATTTCTTTTTGAAATTTTTTTTATTACTTTTATTATTTTTTGACAGTTTCAAAACACAGTAAGCAGATTTCTTTATCCTGATCTATATTAAATTTTACACAATCCCAGGATTGCTTGCTCATAGTTTTTGGCAAACAATCTAGAAAAGGACTGTAAAAATCTAAATAAATCTCCTAGTTGCTCTTTTTTAAAAAACCATTAATCCTTTGGGAGGTGGAGTAGCAGTTCTGGCAAATTTGCCAAGCAGAAGTTTCCCTAACTAAAAAATAGGGGGTGCTGGGGTGGGGTTTGTTTCCTAGTCATGCTCAGCAAGCCTTTCATTATAAGTCACAATAACTTGTGTGTCACCAGGCGGTGGTTGTGATGGTCTCTTTCTGAGCTGGGTGGGGTGCAGCAACCCCATTTTCACCTGTTTGCATCTCTACATATTATCCCTGGCAAGCCTGAGCTGGACACCAGTGGAATCCTAAACAAAAATAAGGCGTCATGATACGATGGCGCTTTCAAGGTAACTTCAAGCGTTGTTGATGGAGGCAAATGAATATCCACACAAATAAACACGATGCCAGCCAGAGCTTTTGATATGAAGGCTCCCAAGAACACAGATGGGGGACGACGCAGCCACGCAGCTTCTAAAGGAAGAAGTCTCAGAATTCCAAGGGAAAACAGAGCTTCGTCTTGTGAATAAACTCTGACACTTGATGACAAAAGCCCCAGAGCTACCTACAAGTTCAGAAAAGTCTAGAGATGAGGATATTTCACAGCTGTTTCCAAGAAACTGTCTCAGGTCCCCAGTGGCGTGCCTGACGCCCAGCCTCCCTGAGCTGTCTCCCAGCTCTCTGTAACTTCGTGTCTTTTTAACTTGGTTCCCTATTTTTTATCATGCACCTATGACTGTTCAAAGGGAAAGCCAACAATTGGCTCCATCCCCTTATTTATTATTTTATTGACAAGTGCACTGCTCTTTCGTTTACTTTTCATTGTAGTCTGCCATATGTTGTTGGTTAGAATAAGTAGAAATCTTGGTTCTTCATTTTCTCATCCATCCCTTCAGCAACCTTTGCCAAGCACCTACCTAGTAGTATAGACGGCTAATTACAGTGTAAAAGAACACCTTGTCCCTTGGAACACACATCTAGCAGAATGAGACATACAACAAACACAATAAATAAGTAAACTAAGTGGAAATTTGGTGCAACAGAAAAATAAAATCAGATGTGGAGTAGGGGAATTTGGGGTGAGGTCCTATGGGCTCAGGGAAGCAGCAGCTGGGAGGAGGTGATGGCAGAGGGGACCACAGAACATTCATACCCCAGGGGTGTTCTGTGCTGGCTCACAGAAGAATCCCACAGAGCACTTGTAAAACACGCAGGCTCCCAATCACTTTTTGACATTTTGATTGTGTCATGGTTAGAGGACCCCAAAGCCTCATGCACTTGTTGGATTTTACCAAGGTCGTTTTGGCCTAACCACAGCGAGAACTGGTGGCCCAGAAATGAAAGGCAGCCGCAGCCCCAGCCCTAGGAAGCATCCAGGAGCCAGCCAGGCAGCTCTCTTGGGACAGGATGCTGCCAAGACCCTGAGGTCTGCCTCCCCTTCTGCCTCCCTCTACCCATCTTCAATAGACTAGACACCACTTCCGGTCGCATGCTGTACCCTATCGGTACCTTAGCTTGGGGTGACCTCCATGGTCAGGGCACCAAACCCTACTCTCCCTGTGCAAAAGGAAATTGCTTTCGGAATCATGAAGGCTCTCCTCTGACCAGGCTCTCCACGCCCATGGTCTTTCTGTGGTTCAAGAAAGCCTGTGTGCAAAGCTGAAAATTGGCCAGGACTCCTAACTTAGGCAGGTGAGCCCTGCCTGCTCAGAAGCTGGGGGTCCCATCAATGTGGTGGGTGAGGGAACCCTCCAGCAATCACAAAAGGACACTTATATCCTTATATTTGCTTGGCATTTCATCAACATCGTCTGTGTTGCATGTTTTCATTCTCGAGTTTCCTTTTTATTTAAGCAGCATAAACACCTTTAACAACTCCTTCCTCTTCTTTCTCTTTCTTTCTTTCTTTCTTTCTTTCTTTCTTTCTTTCTTTCTTCCTTTGTCTTTTTGAGATGGGATCTCACTATGCAGTTCTGACTGGCTTTGACCTCACTTTGTAGCCCAGGCTGGTCTTGAACTCACAATGATCCTCCTGCCTCAGCCTCCGCAATGCTGGTACTACAGGTGTGAACCACCACGCCCGGCAAACTCCTTCCTCTTTGAAAGTTTCCTGGTTTCCATTTTGGGCCCTCTTTGTAGTATTTCCTTTGTAGGTTTCACCTCTGCTCCTCCCTTATGTAGCATTCTCCCTGGAAAGCTCCTCTTGCGCTCCGCACCCTCTCTGGGCAGCCTCCTCAGCTTCCACGGGCGGCCATCTTTGTGTCCTTCCCACAGCCAGCTCCTTCCCTAGGCATCTTCTGAAATGGAGATGCAGAAGCTCAGGCTCTCCAAGACTAAATTCTCCAGAATTGGGGGAAAAGTTGACTACTCCTGCCTGCAGGAGTGGGATCCTTTCAAATGAAACCCAGGAAAATGAATTCAACTATTTAGGATGAAAAAAAAAAAAAAAAAGATTTTTATCAAGTTTCAAGTTTACTGGTAGTGTATGTGAAATAATGAAGCAACACCTGCAGAATTCCTGTCCATAAAATCTCTTAATACTGTACATCTCTCTTCTCTACTCTTTCTTCTCTCTCCTCTCTTCTCTTCTCTCCCTTTCCTTCTTTCTCTCCCTCTCTGCTTCTCTCCGTGTCATGGCTTATTTCTAGATGTGGCCCCCAAAGTCTTATACTGTCACAGGTGAGGCTTCTGGGAGGTGGCTGGATCCAGTGTGTGTGTGTGTGTGTGTGTGTGTGTGTGTGTGGTACTGCACTATGGGTGTGATACCTGGATTGCTCCACTGATGGGTTTAGCATAGTTCTGGGTGTAGACAACGGAAGGCCCAGCCCAGGTGTGAGTGGCACCACCCAACAGACTCCTAGTCTGGGTGGAATAAAAAAGGGAAAGAGAAAGCTGCTACTTCCTGATGCCTTCCTGCCCTGCTATGGACTGTTCCTCCTCTGCTCTGCCCCTCTGCTGTGCTGCCCTGCCTGGGAGCCAGCTACCTACAGACTGTGAGTTAGAATAAACCTAGTGTAGCATCAGGTATTTCATCCTAGCAATGAGAAAGTAACCAAGGCACCCCATCTTAACACTGTGAGCCTTCTTCAGGAACTTTTTTTTTTTTTTTTTCCTCAAAAAAAGAGGATCTGAGTTCCAAAGTGGACGAAGATCCTTCTGGGTCCTTCTAGGACCCAGGGACTAGAGAATTGGATTTGTTTTGGAAATGCCACTGTGAACTTTCTGGAGTCTGCCCTGTAAGGTGCTAAGGAAATCCAGACTCCAACCAATCAGGTTCCTTTTAGCAAAGAACCATAGCTCAAGACTTATAAAACAGTCCTGCCGCCCTTCTCTTTCTTTGCAGTCCATAACGATGCACTTTGGACTTCTGTCGTGCCGAGTAGCTGTTGCTTATGCACGAACGAAGAGCTGCAAGATGACACTTTCCAGGGAGCGCTGTCAGCCTGGGCTTACACCCTGTTCTCCTCTCCCCGCTCCCTTGGTCATCTAAACATTTTACATTTCATTTAATTTGCCCCATGTGGGTTAAGCAATGGCTTACAATGTTTTAAGAGAGGTCTTCATTCCTTTCAACATATCCATTCTTTGATGAAACCTCAGCAGATGACAGATATAGATGGAGCAGGACCCATTGCCACAGGGGAGGCAGGATGTCGCTCCCCTGGTGTCTTCTTGCAGGGCCCTTCCCTTGTGCTGGTTCCAGCACTCAATTTGTACTAGGACCATCTGGGGAGTATTCCCAAGCCCTCAACCCAGGCTTCTCCTTAAAAAAGCCAATGTCATCTAAACTTCCAGGTGTGAACCCCAGCGGCAGTGGTTTTTCAAGAAGCGGCCTCCGGCGGGAGCCTGAGGCCACGGGCAACTGCCTGCTGCTCACACTCACCCGCATCTGATCAAGGCTGGAAGAAGGGGCCAAGCGTGCGGGCGGCTTAAGATAAAGAAGAGAGGAGAACAGGGTTTTTCTGCTACCTGAAACCTGTTTCCATACCTCAGCTTGTTCCAAACTGAGGCAGGTACTAGAGAACAGAGCTTCTGAAGCTCCAGTTTTCCAAAGAGGCCTCACAGCTCCACTTCCTCTTTCCTCGCTGTGCAGACAGTCCCAGGGACAGTCCCAGGGAGTTTCAGAGCACGATGTGAAAGTCGCTTGGAGGTCAGAGAAGAGATGTGAAGTTTTTTTTTTTTCTTCAGTACCAGGGATTGAACTCTCCCTGCCCCCTATGAAGAAAAGTTTGAAGCTGTGTTGTCTTGCTCCCCTATCCATAGGCTGGAGCACTCGCTCTTTGTGCCCCAGTTTCCTCCCCCATAAAATAACACTATTTTGTAGAGATGTGGTAAGAAATGTGTATTCCTACAAATTTGAAGCCTCTGGCATGTACCAGGCATACTCAGCTGCGTGTGAGATAGTGTAACAATATTTTTAGGTTTTTATTTATTTTGTTAATTTTAGTGAAGAAAAAATAGCAATGAGACAGTTTTAAAACAGGTTAGTAGGACCGTTACAATAATTAATACATTGCATGTTGTTGTCTTCATAGTAGTTGTTCAGAGTACAAGATGCAGACGTATCTTGTCTACACAGTATTGGTACAAATCTTTCTTCGCATTGAAATAAGAGAAAGTAGTTGTATATCTATCCTAGTATATGTGTGTGTGTGTGTGTGTGTGTGTGTGTGTATGTGTATATATATATATATATATATATATATATTTTTTTTTTTTTTTCACTACAAAATGGTCCTACAAGACAGCCAATACTTTGACCCTAGCCCTTCAAGGTCAGTGAGGACACTCAGGCCGTAAGAGGACCTGTACTGTAATACCCTGTATCTCAATGGTATCCTAAATTTTCTGTTCAAGGAGATTATGGAGCCACAGATGAAAGTCATTGATGATGCATAGTGTGCCTAAGGAGAGTCACCTAGAGAGAATACATTCTCTCAGGCTTTCACAGAGAGCAAATTGGTCAAGCAATGGCTATGACTTATTCAGATGACTGACTCTGACAAAAGATCTACAAACTGCTGTACATGGTTTCAGGGTAGATCCTGAGGGGATTTGACTGAACTTGACAGATACAAAAGTTGCATTTTTTGTTATATAGGTCTAGCCTTATCTTGGTCTCAACCATCCCACAGAAAAGTCTAACCGTGAGGCATAAAAAGTAATGACATATTAATATAATGAGCTATAAAAAGCTCAAGTCAACAATTTCTGATATTGCTAGTTCTGCTGATAACCCACTATTATTATGGACTATTGGGCCATATTGGGTTATTTTGCTAAATTCATTTACCTATAATACTTGAATGACAATGGAACACACATCTCTGACAAAACAAAACAAAAAAGGGGGATATAGTGCAACAAATTGAAACAGTCCTCTGCCAAGACCCAAAGCCTACTTTTGGAAATGCGAATCTAAATCATTACAGGTGTTGAGTGCTGTATCTCAACAACAGGAAAACTGACTAATAGAGAAAATTGGTCTCTGTTAACTGAACCTGAACATGATGAAACACGGCCAGGCAATTTAGAAGCCTTTGGAACTAGTTTACGGGAGATATTAGGAAAAATGTGGAGAAAAAGGCTGAAGCAAGCCAGTGGTGGTAGCCCACACCTGTGATTCTAGCGCTCAGGAGGCTGAAGCAGGAGGATTGCTGAGAGATCAAGGTCAGTCTGGGCTACATAGTGAGTTCAAGGCCATCCTGAAATTGGTAGCAATATACTGTTTTTAAAAACAAAATGCTGGAGAAGTCCTAGATGCTGTATACTGAGCTTGATAAGAGATTCTGGTCAGAGATCAGAGGACCAGAATGCTGACAGGAATCATACAGTAAAGGCTAATGAGGTTTCATTACCAAAGAAAGACTTGATTGGTCATTGGCCCCATGGTGATGTGAGTTACACTCTTGTAAAAATGTGTCTACATTTTGCCTATGTCTGCTGGAGACTGAGATTAAGTATGGTGGATTAATTAATCCTGTGGAGGAAATTCAAAGGCAGCCCAACACTCATACATTGCCATAAGTACTGTTGGCTACTTTCGGTAACAGTTGGAGGCAAAACGCAGCACAGAAAAATTTGAAAAACTTAAATATTTGCCCAGAAAGAACTATGTGTAAAGTTGGGAGCAAAGTAGGTGTGTCTGCTGAGGAAATCAGTACCATTAAAAAGAAATCAAGAACTTTGTTTAGGGATAAGAAGAAATAATGCTTTGAGGGCTTCTCAGAAATTAGCAAAGCCCTGCCTATTGCAGGTTCAAGGGTGTAAAAGTGTAACTCTTTCATTTGAGAAGAGACTCTGTGGAACCCCTGCTTAAAAAGGGCCCAGGGAATTGGCTCCTCAGGAATTGTTTCACAGTGATCAGCCACTGAGGCACTAGAAGCCTCTGCAGCCATGGTGTAAGGTGGCCAGGGTGCTGCTGCAGCTGACAAGAGACCATGACATCATCCATCTAATGCTGGTTTATAAAATGCAGGAGCTGTGTTGTCAGAAAGATTTTCTCCCAGATTTCAAAAGAGTGCTGGGATACCAGGCCTCTCAGCAACCCCTGAGGGGACAAAGTATGAGGCTGTGGGAATGAAGTGAAAGGCGCAGTGGAGACCCCAGGAAGTTAAAGATGCCAGGAACACGAAATGTCTGCTGAAGAAAGCTGCAGGCTATGCGCATATCCAGCCCAAAGAGAGGCCATGTGGTTTGTGACCAGGAAGGCCCAATGTTGGGGTTGCCCAGGCCCTTTGTAACTCACACTTTACAACCTTATACCCAGATGCTGGATGCAAAGCTGTAGGATTTAATGTTTGCCCTCCTGGGTTTCAGTCTTGCTTTGGTCTCATCGTTTTCTATCTTGCTTTTCTTTCCTTTTATACTGAGTGGCATTGTACCTTAGGAATTACATAAGTTGTTTTCATTTGTACAGAGGTTCACGACTAAGAGTTTGCCTTCAGTCTCAGAGAGAGTGACTCGATTTGATTTCTTTTTGTGATAGTTTCCATAGCTCGAGCTGCCTTGAACTTCCTTGGTAGCTCAGGCTGACCTCAAACTTGCAATTATCCTCCTGCCTCAGCTTTCCCCGAGTGCTAGGACTACAGGCACAGCCCACCATGCCTGGCAAAAGATTTACTTGGACTCATGAAAAATGCTAGAACTGTTGAGCTTCAGGGGAAGGGATCATTGCTTTTTTGTTTTGTTTTGATCATTGTGTTTTTGGTTGAACACAAGATAGTGACATGAGGTGGAATTATGCCTTGTGTCTATTTGGGGATCAAATACGGTATAAGGAGGTATGTTTGGATATCAAGTTCACAAGGGGTGGGATGGGGGTTAAGCTTGATTGTGTCACCATGATTAGCATGATAGTCACCCAAAACATGGGTGGAGCACGCTTTGTGGGCATGGCTGTGGGTAGAATCTCTGGTCCCTCACTATGAACTGAGTCCTCTGAATCCATGACCTAACTCAGACTTCTCCTCTTAAGTTGTGGATGGTGAGTATTTTGTCCCAGCAATGAGAAAGCTGACTGTTTGATGGCTCCATGTCACAGGGGTCCAAGTCCTCACTCCTGAGTTATCATGGAATTCAGAACTATAGATCTTAAAGCCAGATCAGCCCATGAGGGAGAAGGATCCATCAGGATCAAGCTCAAAACCCAGCATTTGGGAATCAGGTGTTTGAGAAATTGACGGAGAGGCAAGGCAAACAGCCATTTTCAGAGGCACAACTAGAAGCAAGTGGTCTTTAGGGTTAGAAAAAGAGAGAGCCAGGCCTTAAGGGGCCGCTGGCATCTTTGTCCCCCTGATTCAGTCTCAAGGGTTATCCTGGGCAGGAAGGCCCAGCTTGAGTTCTTCCCGAAATATCTCCTTCCTCCTTCCATAGCTATGAGCTCCCTGCCCAAGCCTGGATTCAGAGCTCACCTTCATTTCAAGCCACGCTCCCTCTCTTTACTGTGCAAAGTGCCACTGTTTTGCAGCTACTTCATCTCCAGGGAGGCTGTGTTAAGTGTGTGCTCAGATCCTACCCTAGATCTCCTGAGTCAAAATGTGCATTTTTAACAGGTTCCCCACAGGGTCCATTATGCATGGAAGAAGGAGACACCTGTTCCAGTTTTCTCACGGGGCCCCCAAAGTGCCCCGAGCAGGGTCTAGGGACTGAGCCGGAGTGCCTTAAGTGCTGTTAACTCACAGTTGATTGATGGCAACTGGGGATGGGGAGGCTGGCGACATGGCAGGCACTCAGCGCCGCGGGGTCCTGTGTGTTTGCATAATAGAGAAGTGGAGGGTCCTGGGAAACCGGGCTTTGGATGTGCTGCTGGGCAGGTGGCGGGGGTGGGCTGGCCATCCATCACGGCTGGGACACAGAAGTCTGTTCCCAACAGGACAAGTGTGCATTTCCTGTCTTACCTCATTCAGCTTTTCAGGACTGAAAACAGAAGTCAGGATGCCTCTGACCTCTTCCCATCTTTTGTCACGCAAGCAGAGGATGCTGTTGGCTACTGGTTGGGGCTCCAAGCCCGATACCTGATGGAAAGGAACAGGCAGAGGGTCAGGACAGGAGAGCCAAAGTCACTGGGCAGCAATACAAGGTCATGATAAACACCCTGGTGAAAGTCCACCAGAGAGTGGGCCGTGGGAGATTTCTTCAACAAGGATGCAGAGGTCCGTGGGTGATGACCCAAGATTCACAGCAGAGGCACAGGGGGAACAGCAGGTAGTCGTGCTCTGCTGGTCTGGTTCTGCACTGTGACAGTACGGTCATCATCATGGAAACAATTCAGAGGCCCCTGTGCACTGTGCAGCCACACCCAAGAGTGGGGGTCCTTGGAGGACAGGGCAGACTTCCTGGCGATGGCCAGTGTCTCCTGCGGTGGAGCGTCACATCTGAACTCGCAGCAGGGGGTTCAGTGGATTGGCTAGGTTGGGCCCAGAGTGGACAGACTCGGGTGTCTTGGCCTTTGGGGTATGAGTGGTGGAAAAAGTGAGGGGGGAAGGGAGAAGCTTCGTGTGGCGTTCACCCCAGGGCACGCTGGCCTGTGCTTCCAGGAGCACGTGGACCCCCGTCCCCATATTCTTTGTCCATCTTTCTCACTCAACGAACACTTGCTGACTGCCTAATACGTGTGCTAGAGACTGCATCCTATCCCCTTAATAAAGTTGCAACCCCAGAACCTCAGAATGTGATTATATAGGACATAAGGCCTTGAAAAAAGATAACTGAAGGACATAAACAATTGGAGCAGGCCCCAATCCGACGCGGCTGGTGTCCTCATAAGAAAAAGATCACTAGAACACAGCTGTGTGCAGATGAAAGGCTGTGTGCAGAGACAGAGAAAGTGGTCATCCGCAAGTCAAGGAGAGAGGCTCAGGTGACACCAACCCTGCCACACCCTCTTCTCAGATTCCAGCCTCCAGAAACTGTGACAGAGTGGATGTCTGCTGGGCAAGCCCCCAAATCTGTGGACTCGGTGGTCTGAGGCCAGTGCTAGTAAACTTGGACTAGGTCCAGGAAGTTGGTTATAAAGCTCTAAATGGGCTGGGGATGGAGCTCAGGAGCACAGCACCTGCCTGGTGACCAGGAGGCCCTAAGTCTGAGTCCTGGTACCAGAAGAAAGAAAGAAAGAAAGAAAGAAAGAAAGAAAGAAAGAAAGAAAGTCTTGTCTGAAAAGGCTGTGGCTTGGCAGTCCAGTGCAGAAGCAGAGAAGAGGCTCCTGAATTAGATGTCACTGTTCCTGAGAGAGTGGACAAACATTATGGAGAGAAATAGGGCCAGGTGGCCACAGTGGGGGGTGCCACGGGCAGGAAGCATCTCTGGAGTGGCACCACTGAGTCAGCCTGGAAATATGGCGCCCGCGCTCTCCTCAGCCCCACTTCCTGGCCACGCTCTCTCCTTCTGAAAACAGTTCTCCCCGCCAAGTGGTCACAAATGGAGCCCACGGTGTGTCAGAGTGGCCTCCAGCCCCAGGGCAACCGGGCTTGTGGAGGCCCCAGACCAAGCCCTCACCAGAACCGTGTGTGATGACGGTTACGCTTATTTCTTTTCACCGCTTTCATTTTGGTTGAAACATGAAGCCAGCCATCATAATTCAAAAGCCTTGTAAAAATTCCTATTTAGAGGAAAATTATAATTTTCTGATAAAATATGAACACTCAAAATAAGCCATAAAATATAACTACAAAGTATCTAGAGGATTTAATTATATATTAGACCCATGTTGCTGGGGCATTTTTCTGCAGAGGACTACCTCTCTATATTTAGAATGAAATTCTTTAGGAGTACATGGCCACTAAATTATGGGTTCACGGAATTTTTGGAACATAATCTGTTTGTTTAGGTTCCAGAGTCAAAGGAGGAAATCATACATTATGTGTATTTATAGAGTAGCAAAGCCCTGTGCAGTACCACTCTGTGAAGACGTTGCATTGGAGGAAAGGTTTCTATGGTCCTGAAGAAACAGAGGAAATTAGAGCTAGGAATCAAGATTGATTGGATTTGGATTCATCCTTAACACCTGAGGCCTGAATGCTATTAAGTCTTGCATTTCAAGGACAAATTACACCTCCCTGTGTCTTACGTCATCACGACCCTCAGCTCTCTCTCCCGCCCACCTGCCATGACACCCTCTCCCCTTCCCCTACCTAGAAGCTCTGTTGGAATCACCCATTTTTTTGGTGGGCGCCATGAATGTAGCCCTGTCTTGTTTTTAGATGTTACGCCACTAGAAGAAGAGCAATAATTTGGTTATTTCAAAAGAGCTATGAGTTGCTGAAAGGACATTAAACAGTGCAATATATGACATAGTTGTTAGTATGGTTTGTGGCTAGTGGTTTCCCCCAAAGCCTCGTGCAGTCACTGGGGCAGGCTTCTAGAGTTTGTGATTAATTCATGATCCAATGTGAGGATTATGAGTGTGAGCACTATGCCCACCCAGGGGTGGGTAATCTGCATAGAATGTGAGGAAGAGGGAGACCCTTGCTAGCTACCACAGCTGCTGCTCCTCCCTTTGCTCTTTGTTGTCTTCCCCTGCCATGACCTGTTGCCCTCTGCCATGTGCCACTCTGCCTTGGAGCCAGCCAAATATGGATGGAAACCTCCATTCACTGTGAGCTAAGTAAACTTTTCCTTCCTTAATTTTGGGTGTTGGGTATTTTTTTCCCAGCAAGGAGAGAAAAGTAATTGAGATAAATGTTTAACTGGAAAAGAGAAGATTGGAAGATTGGAAAGATTAGCCAGTGGTACTTAGTGGTATTGTATTCAATAAATGTTAGGGAATGCACATTCCAGCACATGAAAAGAGTTTAGGTTGTTTTTATGACCCAACCGGGTAGAATGGGACTTAGCAGTAGGAGCTTGCAGAACACGGAGCTTATCTCAGGGAGAACCGTTCTGTTCCCAGGAACCAGGCTCTGGGTCCACTTTTAAGGATTATTCTGTAGGAAGCTTGGGCACTTGGAAGGGTTTGATCTAGACAACCTCCCAGAACTCTTCCAATCCAGAGACTTCATCTCCAGGAGTCCACACCAGATATTTTTGATAATTAGCTTGGGGCCGGCCAAATAGCTCAGTGGATTAAAGTGTCTGCAAGCAGGCACAGGGACCAGGGTTTGATCCCTGGGTCTGCCAGGTTGGTCCCGCCCCGGGACGTGGTGAGACAGCAATTGAGACTGGGCTGGTGGCGCGCGCCTGTAATCCCAGCTCTTGGGAGGCTGTAAACAGGCAGATCACTATGAGTCCGATCTAGTAGTGAGACCCTGAATACCTTGTAGACTCTTCCCTAAAGTACAAAAAAAAAGAAAGAAAGAAAAAGAAGAAAATTAGCTTGTTTACACATAGTTGCTGAAAGTGGTAGCAATATATGCATAAATTAATGTTACCATCTCAACCAATTTTTTGTGTACAGTAGCAGATAAAGTACACTCACTGGTTGGGCAGCCATCTCCACACCTGTCCACAGAGCTCTTGTCACCCTACAAAGCTGAAACACTGTACCCATCAGGTGACAACCCTGCCTGCCTCCCCAGCCCTGTAACAGGATTTACTACAGATGATAGCTGGGAAACAACTTGTCTGTGTGACCCGGCACGCAAGTACCAGCAGGGCAGAGACCCAGGTCTCAGGGGAATGGGGCCCAGGAACACAGGGCTTTTTAGGTTCCTGCCTGGTGGCCCAGCTGTGTGTTACAACCCTCGGCAAAGACCCCATCAGTCTCTGCTCACACCTTTTCAGACAGCAGGCCTGGTCCTGTCAGGAATCGGTGTAGCGAGTGGCCCCCAGCATTTAGAGAAGAAAGAGACAGGCCAGTGAGATGGCTCAGTGGTCTAAAGCACCTGCTTAGGCAAGGTTAGGCAACTGCGGGGACTGTGGTTCGATCCCTTGCACCACATGCTGCACCAGCCCCAACCCCAGGGCAGGCTGAGCTGGCCATCATAGAAAGAAAGAAAGAAGGAAAGAAAGAAAGAAAGAAAGAAAGAAGGAAAGAAAGAAAGAAAGAAAGAAAGAAAGAAAGAAAGTAAGTTCAAAGTGTTTATTTAAGAAAAAAAAGAACTAAATTTGCTTATTACAATTTATAAACCAAACCAAGCAGAATGGCACATGTCCATAATCCTAGCTACATGGGAGGCTGAGGCAAGAGGAACACAAGTTGAAGACTGTTATTGTTTATGTCTAGTTGTCCCCCCAAAGCATCATGCAATCATGGGGCGGGGACTTCGAGAGTTTGAGACTTGAGTCATGATCCACTGGGATTATGTGTGTTAGTATTGATGGGAGTATGGGTCTGAATACTGCTGGGATTACTTGACTCTTGATCCACTGGGATTATGTGTTTTAGCACTGATGGGGTTATTGGTCTGAGTACGGCTGGAATTATTGGTGTGGCCTAAGGTGGATAGGCTAAGGCAGAGAGCCTGAATGTAATATAAAGAGAGACAGAGAGAGAGAGAGACGATGGCTGTTGCTCTCTGGTACCCTTGTTGGTCTGTTGCCTCTGTCGAGATTGTTGCTGTTCCACTGCCATGAACTGCTGCCCTCTGCCATGTGCCTCTCTGCCTTGGGCCAGCTGAATATGGACTGAAACCTCCAGCAACTGTGAGCTAAATAAACCTTTCCTTCCTTCATTTTGAGTGTTGGGTATTTGTCCCAGCAACGAGTAAGAGTAACTAAGACAAAGACCAACCTGGACAGATCAGTGAGACTTTGTCTCAAAATATAAATAAATAAATAAATAAATAAATAAATAAATAAATTTTAAAGAAATAGAAAAGAAAGAGAAATAACAAATGCTATAGAACAGAGTAGAAAATATACAGGTGCTTTCGCAAAGAAAGATCCTGTATTTTGTTGTTAAAAGCACACTCGGTATATACATATATGTATTCTCTGTCAGTAAGGGAACAGTATTTATTTTAGGCTTT